>OX104112.1:57658773-57813060 GCA_944474755.1 Limnoperna fortunei | reverse complement strand
TATTTTAAGCCAACGTAACTATGTAGGTAGTCAGGTGTCATGATTTGCAAAATTTTGGTAGAGGACGTCCTAAAGATGATGTGTGCAATATTTCAAAGCAGTCCTTTCATTGGTTAAAGAGGAGAAGATTTTAAAAAATCAATTAAAACCGATTAAAAACAGTTCAAGGGGAATAACTCTTAAACGGTTAATCAGACAATCTTGACCCTTAAGTCATTTTTGTAGCCCTCATAGAGCAGAACAATTAAGCAATGCTAACTTTTTCTCTAGTTCGAATAATTTTCAAGATTTTGAGGCAAAAATGGCAAAAATCATCAATTTTGACAATTAAAGGGCAATAACTCCTACAAGAAGTCATCATACTTTCGGGTCATGTGAGCTACAAATCACATTTTTAGCTCTCGATTAAAAAATTTAGAAATCCTTCACCCTGTGTAATCCGACATTTGTAAATGTTCCCAAAGGATATCGCATTACACAGGTTACACTTTACATGCATTAATAATTGCGATTGAGGTACCGCTTCTAAAAATGTGAATTTTTGTTAGTAATCATCTGAGGTAGCAAAATAAATATATAGTGAAGTATTCATTATGATGACTAATTACTTTGGAGTTGTCAGGTTGTAACTTATTGAAGTGATTAGATTAATTTTCAAAAGGTAATGGTCAAAGATAAATATCTTACAAATAATGCACCTGACATAAAATTTCCAAATTCTTAATGTAGTTTATTGCTGAGAAACATACCTGCTAACTTAGCAGCAAGACATCCTAATACTATACATGTGTTCCTCTGCTGACATTCATTGTTAAACCTCATAAAATCACCTCCCTTTGACTCATCTTTTAATCTACTATAGAGCTTCATTATACCATCCTATTAAAAAAAACCTTGGAGACTGTAATTAACTGGAACACAAATGACTTCAACTTTTTTTGCAATTTACAGTGTTTCAGTCTAGTTGTTACAGCTTTTAAGTTACTGGGCAAAAGCTAGCTACAATAATGTAGCTCCTTATTTTATTTTTTTTAATGGTAGGAGCTACAAAGAGGTCCCATTACTCGTAATTTTATTCATCTTCTTTACATTATTAAAGCTTCAGATATTGCAAAACTAACGGGAAATGATCTTTATTGAAGAAATTTCTTTTTTTGTCTTTGAAGACGCGTGGAAAATGCTATTTTGATCATTTTTCGTATATGGATAATTCCACCTAATTTTATTTTAATCGTGCTAAAAACCATTCCTTAGTTAGAAGCCAGTTATTTACATATACCTTCTCAAGATGCAACAAACCATTTAGTTTCGGGTTTCTCAATGTTTTTCGTGTAGTAAACATAATTAAACACAGCAAATGTCAATTAATACACAACGCACAGTGGGTTATTAAAAACTGCAATAACTATCATCACGTATGAATAACGATCGATCTGAAACACGAAAACTTAAAAAAATGGTGACACTGTCGAAATATATTAAGATTGGCTACAGCTGATTATATGTGAAACTTCTTTCGGACATCAAAGTGCCGGGAGTGATTCATTCCAGCTCTGCTACATTACCAGTAATGGGACTAGATTTGTACCCTCACCAAAAAAAGAGCAAGAGTACTATTATTCTTTTTAGTCATACATGTACTATTGAAGGTTAAGGACATTCATGTTAAGTTTTCTACAACAAAAAATACATGCACCTTTGTAGGTAAACAGCATTCATGTTAAGTTGTCTACAACAACAGACATACATGTACCACTGTAGATTAAGGACATTGATGTGAAGTTGTCTACAAGTCATACCTTTGTAGGTAAAGGGCATTCATCTAACAACAGATCTATAACAGCAGGACCCAGTGGCTCATCCATTGGTATATGTACAATTAATCCCATGACAACATCTAACCAGCCTGATTCTGTCTCTCCTATTTGTTGTAAGATAAGCATAGCTTGTATAGGTTCTCCTTCACTGAAAATACAAACAAAAACAAACTATTCTGTGGAATTTATACACTATTTTCCAAGGGAATAGCATTTGACTGTTTTGTGTATAAATTAAAAATCATCAATTTCATGATGATAACAGGTCTAGAAAAACATATGGCAATGATTGTGTGCAATAGATCAGCTCATGAAAAGTTTATTTGTACAAACTTTGAACGCTTAATTTTCACTGAACCAAATATGAAAACTGTTCTATGTGTACCACTAAAGTAGTGTAAGCTTAGCAGGTACACAACAGCCAGCAGTGTAAAATCTATCGTAAGTACTGACGTCACAATGCATTTTCCTTTGATCTTCTAACACTTACGATAGATTTTACACTTACGAATTTTATGGTTAATTCATAACATTTATACATACTTTTTCAATGTTGAAACCAAGTTTAATTATTTTTACCATAGAGACATAAAATAGAAAGGTATAGGTAAACCAACCCTGTTTAAGTAGATCTGTAGTAATGTTCCTAAGAAGTGGACAAATAAAGGTATACAGGGTCCTGGCAGTATAAGTACATGTATAACTAGTAGAAGAGTGACAACAACACTTGGTAAAGGGTGCTTAAATTAGCAATTTTTATTGGTCCACTAGTTTTGGTAGTTGCCCACCCTCAGCAAGACAATTTTACATAAAATTAAGGCATACTTGGCCTCTTTGTCCACGACTGTGTCTCCATGGATTCTCACATGACTGAGAATCCAGAAAAATACAAACTTTCTGCAGACAGCGGCTGAAGCAACTTTATATCGGCATCCATCAACCCGTCTGTATAAATAACACAGGGGTCAGGATGGTACAATTTTATTTCTGGGAAATGTTGTTAAATAATTAAAAGGTTTGTTTCAGAATTTTTATGCATTCTCAAATCATAAATAAATACCAACTTGAGATTTAACTAATGGAGATAATTTGTAATTTTAACAGGAGCAATTTCATCTAAATTTATTCAAATGAGATTTAATTCTTAGACCAAAATGTTGAATTTTATTAAGTTGCCTTTCAAAAATATTTTCGTTAAGAGGTTTGAAAACACAGTCATGAGCAGGATTGCCAGAATAAGCCTTTAATTTGGTTGCATACTGATACTGCAATTCAAGATTAATTCTCCTTTGATACAAAAAAGGTTTGTTTGCTTATAATGACTTGCAAGGTGAACCATAAATAAAGCAACCATAATTCGATTTCGATTTAACCAGCAATCTGTATCGATTGAGTAAAACATTGCAAGACTTTAAAAATATCGTAAGGCATTTATTTTGATATAGGGTAAAAAAGTTAGCCTTGAGTTAAATATGAGACCAAGAAAAGTAGTTCCTTTAACAATTTTGATTGGATTATTATATAATGTTAAGTCAGACTGTTTTGGCAGTGGAGAATTTAAAACCATTCTTCATTGCACATTTCTGTATTCTATTTAAACATAACTGCAGTTGATGTTCGATATTATTCATGTTTTTAACTCTGTAAAAATGAGGAAGTCGTGAACATATACAGAACCATCAATATTATCTTTTAAAAATGAATGCTCCTTTGGGGAACACCCATCTCCTGTCCAAAATAATCCGATTAAGTAAAAGTAAAAGTAAAATCTCTGTCTGATAAAAAGTTTGATGAAAAGGTAGGAAGTCTACTGTCCAACCCCATATAAAAAAGACAATTAAAAATGCCATATTTTCATGTTGTGTGTCATATGCGTTTTCGAAACAAAAAAGATGGAAACAACATGTTCATTTTTTGCAAATGCATTTCAAATATTTGTTTCAAAGCATACAAGATTATCACATTCCAGACTTGAACATTGTTTACAATTTTTAACATTTCAATGTGATTTTTGTTTCTCTACATTTGTTACAAAAACAGTCAAGTGTATGTACTCACGGATCAACAAGTGTACGAATCAAATGCAATGTTTCCAAGACTGCATGTTCAACCTGATGATTAGCTCCATCATCATTCGGAGATGTTCCGCTTTGTAACGAAGGACGACTATAAGTTAATGGCCGTCTACCATGTCTACCATACGGTGTCCTGTGACTACCTCCCTGTCTAGCCTCTATCTTATCTTTACAAACACATGATCCCATAATGCTATGTTTTTATGCAATGGCAGTGTGAAGATATCAATGGTTCCATGTCAACAAATTTCTACGAGTTCTGTTTAATACAATAAAATTTACAAGTTTCTGAAAAAGAAATTTTAATATTTGACTAATTCATAATAAGAAATATTTCAATGACTTCAGTGAACTTATTTACATGTAATCTTTAATTTTAATTCAATCAAAAGTTATGATAATATCAGTGAAAATAAATCTATATACCATCCAGCTATCATAATCATGAACTTTTTAGTAATTAACCTTTGTCAAAAATCACCAAAATACTAGCATTATAGTATAAAAATCATGTACGCCACAAGGTTTAAAGGTAAAATCGAAAAGACAAATAAAAAATAAAAATTAAAAATCAAACAACAATAAAGATGAGCCCGTATAGGACAAGGAAAGAGAGTAGACCTTGTCCTATACGGATGTGTTGTTCTTTGTCTCCCTCTTTCTCACCCTGAAGAAGGTCTTTGGACCGAAAGCTTGGGCCCATCTTTATTGTTGTTAGATTTTTAATTTTTATTTTTTATTTGTCTTTTCGATTTTACCTTTACCTTTTAACCTTGTGGCGTACATGACCTTTATTACTACTCTTATTATTTATCTCGCCACCACACAACCTTCAGGGGCCTCAGTGACCGAGTGGTCAAGGTAGTTCGTCTACTATTGATCACGTGGTCTGTCAACACTGAGATTGTGGGTTCGATTCTCACTGCAGGCAGGGTGTACTCGACTCCAATCTTAATTGACAAGGATTGCCAGTTTTCCTACCGCAGGTCGGGGGTTCTCTCCGGGTACTCCGGCTTCCTCCCCCAATAAAAACTGGACGCCATGAAATAGCTGAAAAATTGCTGAAAGTGGCGTTAAAACACCATTCAAACAAACAAACAAACAAACACAACCTTCATTATTACTAGCATTATACATGTACAATATAATCACTTAGCATTTTTGTATATTTCAAGTTTTACTTATTCCTTATGGGTATTCTACATAAAGCCATATTTAAAATAAAGACCCTACACCCCATCCTAAATGCATAATTGTGTTACTTACTGCCAGTATTTAACATTAAAAGTGTTAAGTAGTGTTTGTTTTAATATTAACATTAATATATTTTAAAATCATGTTTTTTTAAAGGTTAATAAAACATTAGCAAACTAATGTCTTATGAACATACTAAGAACAAGTAATTGTTTACAGACAAGTCTTATGTATAATTTTAGCTGCAATTTTTGTGATACATTTGTACATGTATTACTGGCCAACTAGAGCATGCACTTTACACAGCCTTTACAACGACAAATTTTAGTAAGATTTTCATGATACAAAAACAAATATTTTTCACTTAAAACATTGTAACAGAAAACCAAATAAAGTCATCATTTATAAATATACAGGAGGTTCCACAACTAGATCTGACACTTAGTCATAAATGCACTACATGTATGTGCAACATGATTGAAATGCAGACCTATTAGTTATGATTTAAACTGTCAGTGGCACAAAATTTTTACAACAAATGCATGATCAGTTCATCTCTGATTGTCATGTCGCAGTTTCAGCAATTGTTTTCCTAATTAGAAATGGCAACATCTTACATCTATAAATGAGTAGTTTTAGTGACCTATTCAATTAAGGGTAAATACACCAAGTTCAAAAATGAATGATTGTGCTTAAATCATCAAGGTAGTGTTTTCTTTATATACTTGTATAAACATAACAAATTGAGTTCATCCACAAATACAAATATGTTTACTAACCAAATTAGGCCCTATAAGAGCATATACAGGGTTTTCACAGAGATTTTTTATGGCAAATCCTGGGACTCGTCACTTTTTTAAATGTTGAGTCACAAATTATCTTATTTAAGTCCATTGATGAGCCCGGACTACTGTTCTTTATGGGGTTTTAGCTATTCTATTTTGAAGCCAACAGTTGTGTTTACAAACAAGTAAAATGGCATCAAAATTTTCATGTTTCTGTATTAGCACTAATGTACCCGGACTAAGACTTATTCATATTTTCTTGTGCATGTGGTGACAAAACTACTGATACTACAATTGACTTTAAATAAATATTTTAAAATACTTTTAATAAAGTTTTATCAATAAAACTGTAGCATTATCTTTTGTTAACAGCAACTAGTTCTGAACAAGAATAAATTATGCTCGAATAATTAACTACTTTCTAAAGAATAAAAATCTTAGTCCTTGGTAAAAAAACAATAATTTTACTTTAAGCCCCCGTCACACTGACCACGACCTCACTACGCTCTCCACGACCTTCACAATATTCATAATCGTAGTAAAGTCGTGGTGCTTTGATTAAAAATGTGGTCAGTGTGACACCCTACACGACAGTACTATGATCATAGTACGATGAATTACGGGGAAATTATTTTAAATGGTCAAATCTAGTACGATGCTACTACTACCATCACAAGAACAGTACGCTGCTTCAGCGACTGTCCTACGACCAGGCTATGCTTATTACACGACCATCCACGACTCCATTACGATACCAAAACGACCGTTACGATCATTATACGTCCTTGCTACGACTACTACGCTCGTTATATTTCTACTACACTTATACCACGATTGTTGTACGTTTTCACTTTTCTAACAAGTCATGTTTGACATGTTTTTGGCATTTAGATTTTTTCACTTTTAGTCTTGTTTTCCTTAAAATCACACAAGAATCAAGTGGTCTTAGTTCAACTTGCTTTATTGCAAGGCCAGCATGTCTTAATGATGAGAGATTTTCTTATAATGGCTTTACCACGATGACAAAATCGTAGACGGAGGAGAAACCGGTGGCTTTCTGCAGACAGACGTCTACATTTCGGAGATTGGGATCAACTTAGCTACGTTTAGAAGACGAGCAATCATTCTTTAACTGGAACCACGAATGTTTGACGAGTTGCTTCAGAGGGTTGGTCCTAGGATTACCAAAAAACACACCAACTTTAGAGCTGCTTTAGAACCTGGTTTAAAATTAGCTATAACTTAAAGGTATCTGGCCACAGGGGACAAGTACTCTACACTCCAATACAAGTTCTGTGTAGCATGTAATACAATCAGCATACTTATTCCTGAGGAATGCCGCGCCATTGCTTTGGAATACAAAGCCGAGCTAGTCGCGGGGACCTATAGCTGAGGAGTTCCTCTACAGATGGAATATACCTCATGCATGTAGAGCGCTAGACGGGAAACATGTCGCAATTAGATGTACACCTAACACTGGCAGTCTGTATTACAACTATAAAGGTTTCTTTTCCGTTGTGTTAATGGCCCTTGTGGATGCCCAGTACCGATTTATAAGGGTAGATGTTGGTGGTGTAGGTTTGATGTCCGATTGTCAAATATTAAACGAATCCGAATTGAAGTCTGTGTTTTCAACTTGTGAGAGAGAGGATTTAACTACACCGCCCCTTCTTTTCATCGATGTTCCTACCGTGATTAAATTACACACAATATGTAAAAAGATGAATACACTGGGTAATTCTACTAACCACAGCAATCATCTGACGTCATTTTGTACAAAGGTCACTTTTAAGGCGTAGTAGGTTCGTAGATGGAACGTAGTAGGATCGTACTAAGGACGTGAAAGACGTGGTAGCATCGTAGTGTTGTCATAGTTAAATCGTATTGGTCGTGGTACAATCGTAGTAAGGTCGTAATGAGGGCGTAGTATCTTCGTGGTGGGATCGGCTACCAATAAGGGACGATCTAAGAACGCTTGTACCACGACACCAATACGACCAAGACTGACCGCTCTGCGACCTTCTCACGTTCTCCCTACGATGTTAGTACGCTTTATTCTCAACACGACCTTACTAAGAGTGTTTTGAGCATGTTCAAAATTTATGTAGCACAGTCGTAGTCACCCACGACCAACCACGTTCATACCACGACCTCTGCGACTCCAGGACGACTTCACTACGATGTACCACGATTTAGGAAAAAATCCAGATCGTAGTAAGGTCGTGGTTCAGTGTGACGGGGGCTTTAATTACATTATCCTGAATATTTTTCTCCATTTCATATATTTCTCTTCAAAAATGTGGTTGTTTACAGTTCCATACAGTAACATAACGAAATCTGCATGGCGAAACAAAATAGTACATGTACATTGTAGGATGGATCAGGAAGCCTTTATCACATTTTCTTTATTATAAAATTACATTGTCTTGATTTGCACTAACTGAAAACTTCGCTGTTATCGTAAACTTAGATTTGACAATTTCTTATGACGGAAGTGACAAGTAGAAATAACATTGGACATAGTTGGAACAAATTCAACATTTATATGATTATAGCAACCTGTCACTCTACTATTTTCCTTTAATTAAAAAAAGTGTGAATTTAATGCTTTCATCCAAAATGATTTAAATGAATTTTTATAGTTGATGAGAACTACATGTAAACACTTACTGTAGCGGTTTACTATTTACTCACTACTCTACTTATACCTCCCTACTACACAATCTCACAAATATTCATTACAGTAAAAAAAAATCTGATCTTATCTGGCCTTTCAATTTTCATGCAGGTCGTAAGACTCACATATATTTTTTTAAATTCCTGTTATGTTCACAATTTGTTCCTCAAACCATAGAGTTGTCCATATGAATATGGACCACAACTAAAACTAGAATCCCGTTTTATTTGCTTTTTGCAGGCCAAATATTTTACTCAGGAATGCCAATATTGTCCAGAATGGAACAACAAAGGTCTTCCTAAGGAAATTGTTTATTGGCAAGTTGGGGTGGTATGCCAGTAAGCATCCAGACCCCACAACTTCAATACATGTGCAAATCTTTCTGTGAAGTGTCAGATTTTGGTTGAAAACTGTAGCAGTAGTTGATTACACAAAATAGGTACTGCAGACCTGTCAAGAGGGTAATAGTGGTCAAGAGTGAGAAGGGGGTCTGGGGGTCACTCCCCCCTCCCCCCATAAAACTGTATTTGGACAATCTTAACGAGGGTGAAAAAGACTATAATAAGTGTTATAAAGAATAAATTTGCAAGTTTTTCTGTTAATATGCAGCTCATATTTTTATTTGTATATTCTACTATCATAAACATGATAAAGATACTTTTCTGTATAAATATATATAGACATGTATAGACATATGCAGACATACTAATGATAAGCGTGAGATTTATGGAGGTGAGCGTGAGAGCGTGATTTCCTGCTTAAAAGTATTATTCTCATGCTCAAAGCGCTTGACAGGTATGGTATCATCTTCTGCAAATGTTCTGAAAAATGACTAATAAAATTAAGAAAAATATATCCTCGAACAGTTACATAATTGCAGGTGCTCATCTTCAATATGTAGGCAATCTTTCTGTCAAGTTTCATAGATCTGGGTTGAAAATGCAGGAGTACTTTGAATATTACACAAAATAGGTACTGCATTCTGCAAATGTTTTTGATAGATGACCAAGTTCCAAAGTCTATAAATAAGGAACAACATCCTTGAACACATCAAGAATGGAACAAAAAAGGTCTTCCTTAAGGAACTGGTTAATTGGCAAGATGGGGTGGTATTTAAGGACCTATCCTGAATTCTGTATGTCAACATATTTGTATTTAACCTATAATTTTTGTACAATGTATTTTCTGTATCCTTTGTTTATGACGCTATTGTCTACCACATAGATTTGGTTAATTTATATACGGATGGTTTACTAAAATACAGAGATTTTGTCACTCTTGGAAACAGATAATCAGGGAAGTCGATTTATTATTGATTCATTTAACCTGCGACAATGTGTTTACAGTTTTGACATTTTTTTTATATCATCGGCATTTTTAACATATAGTGATATATTTAATTCTAAGAATATTTTGGGTGAAAATCAAAAGTCAAGAAACAAGAACTAGGAAGTAACATTTTGTAAACAAACCTATTCATCTGGCAGCCATGTTGGATTGGTAAAAAGGGGGGTGGTAATAATTAGATGAAAATTTCAGATTTATAATGGCTTTAACAAAAGCAAATAAGGTTGAAACTGGAAAAAATATATGCAATTTCAGGAATACATTTTAATACAAATCAACGCATGTACACATATATTACTGTACGACCAAGTTCAATGTCGGTAAATAGTATGTTCTAAAATTAGGACAAGTCCATCACCTGGATCACTCGATCTTTGACTGATGAGGGACAGTTAGTATAGACTGTCCCTGGTAAGATTAACAGTATTCTACACAGTTTACAGGCAGCATTTAATAGTTTTACATTTAGAGTACAATATTTCGATTAATTAAAACACCGAGCAGTACAATATTATATACCAAATTTAAAAATTTATACTTTCAATGCATTTATTTATATTATAAAGTATTAAATATATAAATTTCTATTAGAAATTTTATATTTTACATATGTGTAAGATTAACAGTATTCTACACAGTTTACAGGCAGCATTTAATAGTTTTACATTTAGAGTACAATTACGATTAATTAAAACACCGAGCAGTACAATATACCCAAATTTAAAAATTTATACTATCAATGCATTTATTTATATTACATGTATAAAGTATTAAATATATAAATTTCTATTATAAATTTATATTTTACATATGTGGGGCGAGTCGTTATTGAGTGGGGCGACTCGTTATTAAATGTGGGGCGACTCGTTATTAATATGGGGCGACTCGTGATGGGGCGACTCGAGAGTGGGGCGAGTCGTTATATATTCTGTGTCAATATGTGCGTTACACTTTCAAATATTTGTGTTCATATTAGAGGAGGAATAATTTAAGTTGTGTTGTATTCTATCAAAGACATGCTTGAATACTACCAAAACAAAACAAGATTATACTCAACATAAATAATTAAATGGACCATTCTTCCCTGCTCAGTTGTACAGGCCACTTCAGTAGATGCTTTTAGAGAACAACTAACACCCGCTGGTCTCTCTAGCATTATGTAAGGCTCTATTAAAAAATATATAATTAAAATAATAATAATAAATAATAATAATAATAAATAATAATAATAATAAATAATAAAATAATAACATAAAATACATCTTTAAACCATTGTCTGCATATATTTTGTTTGCACAATATATTTTATTGAATCATTAATTTTTTTTAATCGAGCACAGCAAGTAATCTTTAATTTATAGATGTTATGCTGAAAACATAAGGAAGAAGAACATATTAAATGACGGAAGGGAGGAGGGGGTCATCATCCCGAATTCCCGATAAAATCAATAGACAATCCCGAATTCTCCGCCATAAAATGAAATTCGAAATGTTAATCAATACAAAATTTTCCGCATTTATCAATATTGAGAAGCAGATCTACCTGAAGTCTATCTTATTAACTTACCTATATACTAATTTGACACAATTTTAGTGAGCTGTATAATGATTCATTTTCATACCATTTTATTATTAGCAAAAAAAAAAAAAAAAAACACAAAACAAAAAACAAAACAAAAACAAAAAAGGAAAAAAACAAGTACAACATTTTAATGGAATAATCTAAAATGACTCTCTTAGACCATACTTTTAAGGATTATTTTCTGTTTTCTATGTCTGGTTTTGCTGGTTAGCGAAGCGGTTAATATAAAGTGAACCCACCCAAAGTCGTCTACATCCAATAATCTAACCTTGCAAGAATTGAAAAGAATTCTTATTTTTAAATTCAACTTTATGAAAAGAAATAACAAAACAATTTTTAACAGGTTGTCAAATAATATTACGAATTAATAATATACTTCTGGCTAATTTTACTAGCATGAGTCCCTCTTGCCATACACTATCAAGCTTTCTCTAAATCTATGAAAATTGCAGTGGTGTTTTCTTTTTGCTGAATGCGATGAAGATTGACTGAACAAAAGTCGTTGTTTGGGGAACGAAAATGACGAAATCCGTCCTGCCCATGATCAAGGTGGTTATATGTTTATAAGTAACCTTCTAAATTCTACTTGTGACAATCCATTTCATAATTTTACCTGCCACGCTTTGTCAAACTTATTGGTCGGTAGCATGGTGAGTTTAGTTTGCTAGACTTTTTAAGGAAGTTGACATGCGCTTGCTTTCATTGACGTGTAAGGATTTCATTTTTCTCAGATAGAATCAATATTTGAAGAAAAGTGTTCAACGGATTTTTGCTCTCATTGATAAATAGTTATGGATAACAACAGTCTGGTCAAAGATATTATTTTTTCAGTTTGCATATTGTGCCTTTTAGCTATTCCAATTGTATTTGTTCATTAAACGCGACGAGTTCCATTTCTCTGACTTGATGTGTTAAACTAATTAAACAGTATTCTCTCATTATATTTTCATGGAAATCTTTATCAAGTATAGTTTTATCTTGGTTTCAGATGTTTTGGTAAATTTAACTTTTGTCTGTTTATTCAAAATGAACGCTACCGTTTTCTCTTCTAAGAGGCAGTATTTCTTGTTTAACATGACTAGTTGTTATTTTCTTCAGATTGTCACAGCTTTTTAATATCCTGGAAGTGGTTATTTGTTTACAAAGCTTTCCTGACCACTCTTCTTGTGCTGATGATTTGTTTATTTTCATGTGATACTTACTATATTCCTAACTTAGTCTAAATTTTGGGCCGTGTCCCTCAACTTGCTCTTTTTGTGCCATTTAGTTGTCTTTTACTCTTTTTGCATTCCCTTTTCCATACCAGTTTAGAGTTGCCTTTTTTATTCTAAATGATGATTTTGGAATCAAGCTTTCTATGCATAGCAGCATTTGGCTTCAAAGTTTTGACACAGTGCTTTAAAGTTTGTACCACAGACACATTCTTCTAAAAAGGATGGATATGATATTTCCCCAATTTTTGGAAGTATCCAGAAACTCCTAAATATCTGTGATACTGGGGCGCAACACCCAAATTAAAAAAAAATCCTAAACTTCGGAGATATATTTGTTTGTTTGTTTGAATGGTGTTTTAACGCCACTTTCAGCAATTTTTCAGCTATTTCATGGCGTCCAGTTTTTATTGGGGTAGGAAGCCGGAGTACCCGGAGAGAATCCCCGACCTGCGGTAGGAAAACTGGCAATCCTTGTCAAGAGATATGTGTAATTATCTCGGATAATGATCAATAATAGACAATGACCAACTTAAAAAAAAGTAGCTTATAACGACTCTTAATTAATGATCGACCCATTTACGTTAGTTTTAAAATTAAAGTTCTTAAAAAATATTTTATTTTCATTATTGTCTAAGAAATATATAAGCCATCCTTGGAGGAATATACCTGTTTATACCTGTACAAATATATAAAATGTACTGAAGTTAACTAGGTTTATATAATTTACGACGCCATACTCATCAGCGGCGCTCAAAACCAATCAATATTTAAAATCCAAATGATTAAGATGTTGTGGAGCTTTTATCAACAAAAATCCACAACGTTAGATATTCCTGCCAGGACCGAAGTTTGACCACTGGGCTATTGACATTATATGGTGTATTTGTCGCAGAAAAGTGGATGTTTCTTAGCAGATTTAGCACGCAGTGATGAAAATGCGACGTCACAAACACGCTATAAAAAGACTTCACATCACCTGCAATGCTTTTCACAAAAAAGTCGTAAGTGTAAAAAACACCGCAAGTGCTGACGTCACAATTGATTTCCCTTTGATCTCACAACACTTACGATGGATTTTACACTTGTAAACGACTTTATTTTTATGAAATCGACTGCAGGAATCGAGGCACTGTTAGGGTACTCTGAACGTCAGGAACAATGAAATGTACGATGCTCGCATTTACAGTAAAAAGACTGTTTGCAGATGATAGCAAGCACCATGTACCTCAAGAGGACTAATAAAAATTCGAAATGATGGACAGGCTCATGTCTTTTCCACTCTGCCAAATAGTTTTATTGCAGCAATATCGTCACATAAAAAAGTCAATTAAAACAGAAAAATACACATTAATTCAGACATAAAATTTAACACAGATATACAACAATTGTCTGTAAATGCAAACAAGTCAACAAGATTTTCTCGTCGTTGTATTTCGCTATGTCCGCTCCAAAAGATCTTTTCCAGTATTCAGTAAAGGCCTCGATATCACAAGGAAACAAAAAAGTACGAATACAATCCCGATTTATATATTTATATTGGCAATAAATTTTCCTTTCTTAATTTAATTGTATACCCTACTACAATAAATATATACACCTTTAAACATATATTAATGTACTGGGTTTTTAGTTCAATAAAATGTTCGGCAGTGGACTAACATTATCGGGATGTAGCATTCGTTTTATGATTTTCTCAGGGCACCTGGTAACGGAAGTTGGTTATTGCTCGACTGGACAGACGAAATGGCACATACAATTAATGTAAAAACAGACTCTGATTCCTTCACTCTGAAAGGGAGGACTTGTGAACTATCAGCGTTTGCATTTGTACCAACAGAAAGAAATGAACCTCCAGAAAGGACTGTATTTAACACGCCAAAAAATGTAAGTAAATGGAATGGTGCATTGTTTACATTAGTAACAAAAATCTGCAACGTAGTGTTGAACAGGGTAGCATCTGTTATATATGTCGATATGTTTTAAGAACATTAGAAAATTCAAAAATACTGGAATAAAATTATATTCCAGTATTTTTAAAAATACCGGTATTCCAGTATTGTGATTGCCTTGCAAGATCCAAAAACTCTCACGACTTTTACTTATTCTGCTATTTAAACTAGCTTTCAATATATTCTATGATTCACGAATGAAAATTAGATCATTTTATACAAAGCATTCTTATTTGCCTTGTACTATCTG
Organism: Limnoperna fortunei; assembly: GCA_944474755.1. Taxonomy (NCBI): domain Eukaryota; kingdom Metazoa; phylum Mollusca; class Bivalvia; order Mytilida; family Modiolidae; genus Limnoperna; species Limnoperna fortunei. The sequence continues at coordinate 57,798,170 of OX104112.1, read as the reverse complement.
AAGTTTGTGGAAAAAACATCCTTTTTTAATATTGGACAATTCGAGGATATGTACTATTCATCCACTTATTTTCGGCAACCATAAACAACATAAATAAAAAACTTATCTCGGTTTCCTTCTTTGTTATATCCACTGGTATTACTAGTCTCCCTAGCTCGCCAATTCTGATTGTTATCATATTTTATCATGTTTTTAAAATTCCAATCTTTAAAATTAAGTAGATCGATACAATGCGGTTCCTATATATATAAAGAGTTTTTTTTACTTTTAAATGTTAAACTATATATTTCCAAAATAATCTATAGTACAGTTTTATTTATTCAACTTGAAGTATAAAAATTATCATCATAGACATCAATATATATATTTAGGGAACATTTGAAATGATATAGGAAGTCTATGGAATAATCGAGAGTTTCTATTTATATCATGCCTTAAACTGTTCTCAATAGTCATGTGATGTTTCAGAAATCCGCTGGATACATATATTATATGGTTGTCAGTTGATTTCACAGACATTCTTTGCAACCAAAACCAAATGTTTTGTAACATGGTAGAAATTATATGATTTTTTTATGTTTCAGAATTAAGAATTATGTGTGGTGGCTATGCTTACCACTCTTTCGTGCAAAAATTCATTTTGTCATAAAACATGGATTTGCACATGTCTTCTATTTGTTGTCAATTTTCCTTAAGGACACCACTTTGCTCCTCAGGAATGAAAAAAATAAACAGGTTCCAAGTTTAGACGTTTAAAATTCTCCCAAATACAGAGTACCATATATTTCGATACCTTTCAGTACTCCCAAAAATGTCTTCAACTTATAGTACAATAGGCGGGGCCCATCTTTTAAACCAATATTCCAATTAAAAAATTTTTATGAATAACATTTTTAATAACATTCTATGGTATTTTATTGTCAGAATCACCCTACATAGCTAATTACGCATACATTATCGTGACTGGTGACGTAATATACAATATGTCAAAAATAAGGTCGTTTGAAAAAAAGATCTTTGCAATTATCAGATGCTTCCTTGAAATTTTTTGCAAGTGTGTAGGAGTTTATCTATGAAACAAATGGGTAAATAAATAAATAATATCTATTAGATAAAAACAAAGTATTTTATTCCATAATATCTGAGGCTATCAAGAACCGGCAAAGCCAGGATACATATTATATCCTTTAACATCATTATGAATACTGTCTACTATGGAAGAACCAAGCAATTCCATTTAATTTTAAATATTTTACAGTATTTTACTGTTAAAGATCTTTTACAAGTAAAATAATAACTGGTAATTTGGCGCTTCTTTTAAATCAACACATGCGCAAACTGCTTTATTCTTCACAATATATTCATTCAGTATTTAACATGCATTTACTGATTGTAACAAAATTGTATCTCGAGGTTAAAAAAGCTCATTCATACTCTTTAATTGTTATTTTCTGTCATTTGCTATGTTTGCATGAAACTTTCATAGATAATAATAGTATATTATGCATGTCTTGCTAAATCTGGAATTGACTTCCCCTTTATAGTACCTGTGGTAAACCCGGGGTCATCTTTTTTTATCAATGGTGTTCTTGTATGACTGGGCATGGTGCTGTAACCTTTATCCAGAAATCATTTTAAACCTTGATATTGATCATTTTTACACTAGATTTTTCCTTGCAGATAGAATATGAACATACAGATAAGGTAAAATTTGATGCGAATTGTTGGTCAGTTGCTTGCATGGTGCATGAATGGTTCAAATTTGTTCATGTAAACAATTTAAACACCAATACAAAAATATATACAGTTAAATAATTAAAATGTAGAAACAAGTTTTGAAAGCTTATGGATGTACAAGATTGGAATATTTGTGAAAAATTGTTTCCACTGAGCAAGAAACCGGTACAGTTTTTCATAAAATAATAATTGCTGATGGTAAAATAATAGGATTATTTCTATTCTGTTTTAACAAATATAGCATGATTATTTCATTTTATGAAATTGAGAGCCAAATAATATCTTAACAATTGCAAGATCTGAATTTTTGATCTTAGAGCAAAAATAGAGATCATGTTAAAAAGTTGCTTGTAAAATTTTTTGTTTACAATAAATTGTTAGCATGTATTTTTTAAATTGTTGCATGAACAAGTTTTAAGTTCATAAATTATTATGCAATGATCGTGGGAGACACCATAGAAATAATGGTTAGTCGGTATATGTTTTAGTATCATAGTTATATTGTGTTCTGATATATCAATGACTTTTAAAGAATGTTGAACATATCTATATCTTTAAATATGTTTAAGTACCATTACTTCTACAACTGAAAAATATTCGTCAGAGTATTATCCAAATATTTTCTCTGTAGCTACTTGAGTATTAAAGAGAAATTTAAATGACCATTTACGGAAAAAAAATGAAATTGCTTGTTTTTTATACTTATTTTTATTCATAGTTTTGTTTTGTGTAAAAGTTATAATATCAGAATGCAATTGTTTCAGTTAAAATAAATAACAAATATTCAAATATTCATACACCAAATGATACAATTTGCTTGTTAAAAGCATACTGGTTTTTATGCTGTCTAAAGTAAAGGGTTAAACAAAATACATAAGACATTTAAAAATAATTCAAATGTCTTTGATAAACAGTCATTATACATGGATTTTTTTTTTCAAAACACTTTACTCTAGACTGACATTTTTTGTGGCCTTATATATTGACAATCACATCGCTGTTGTTTTGTTTGTTTTTGCTAGTTAGAATATGTTTCAATAGTGCTAATAACAGCTGAACCAATTATCATAACTTACTGTAAAATATGTATGTAATTTTGTTTATATCATGTATTACAGAAATGATGAAAGGGTTGAAGCAGTTTTTATTTGATTGTCCTATGACTATACTTTACAAACACGTCTTAACCCACAGAGCTGCCCAGCACAACTTCAAGTGTGGAGCAGGGGCGGCCCTTTAGTAATAAATAATATTGACAGCCTGAATCCTGACTGTAGTGGGGAATGTATTTAGAGAATGTGATGTTCCATGCACAATAAGGACCCCTTTATAGATTTCAAAAAGAGTAGGCTGTTACATAAGGATAAATTCTTCACCTCAACCCTTAACTTCATATTTCTAGAGGCAGTCAGAATTTTGTTCCCGATGTGGAATTCCTTTTTCCTGTTGATTTATTGTTTCAAAATTTGTTCTTGTCCTGAATATAGCTTAAATATTGCTCACTGGGCATTAAGTAAATATTCAATCAATCAGTCATTTTACTTTTAAATTATGAGACAGAATGTGACTTACTTCAAAGAAAGTGAACAATCTGTTGGCTACTTTTGCATGATTTTGCACAAGATTACCTCCCATGTATGGTTGGATTTATGGTAGAGAATTTTATAAATATTATTCCTAAAAATTTACTTCTTTATTTTGTGCTGTTTGTCACAAGAAACAACATTTGTAGTGAGAAAACAAGACAATTTAAAATATATAATACAGTATTCATACCCTGTGTATTAAAAAACATAAGTATTAAACTAAAAAAAATTGTTGTTTGAAAAATCATGTATTAAAGAAACCATTAATTTTAGACTAAAAAAAATAAAAATTTGTTGTTAGAAAATATAAAAAGTAGCCAATTGCTGTGGCAAAGATGCATTCGTGTACATATTTGCAAAATAACAGGATTTTTTTAATTATTGTTTATTATGCTATTTGAGAGCGTTCCCCTGCAGGATGTTTTTGTTTAAACCACATATATCATATTTATAATAAATGAAAGATGTTAACATCTAATTGTAGTGGTTAAACAAATCATTTCATATATAATTCATATGTTTTTATGCTTATAGTTGTAGTGAACCAGTCTTTGCATTTACTGGTAGCAGTTGCATAAATGTATACCAAATCATGAAAGTCACAAAATTAAACTAGATATAATATTTATGATTTTTTTTTATAAATTACTTTTTAAACTTAGATACTAAATGATAAAATATGTTTTTTTATGCGTTACTGAAATAATTATTAATAATTTATTACTTCAAAAACTAACACATTGTGAAAAATATTGTTTTAAATTGACAGATTCAACTTCAATAAAATGCATCATATTCATTGTCGGCTTCATAAAGAGAAAATGTTTAATGTTGCTGATTTTTTTTCCAGGGCTTGAGATTATCCCATAAAAAATAGATAGATGAATTTATAAATTTTAGATATATGCAGATTTGAATAATGTTATTATATCTAAATGAAACCTTTTTATTTGCAAATATCTAATCAATTTTTTTTACTGTTTTTTCAGGACCGTTACCCCAAACTAACATATGATCGTGTGTTTCGAAAAGAGTTTGGTTATAATAACAAACTCCACAGAGATGACAGAGAACATGCTAAATCAAGAGGATTAGTAGTAAATAATGAGGTAAAATAGTCCTTTATCAATAAGATCATATCATTCCATATTAAACTTAAAAAATCCATATATAAATCCTTGAGCATTATGTAGAAATGAATGTAAGATTACAAATACACCTGTATATGATTAATAATTAATATAGGGCATTGTCCATATCAGGTCTAGTATGGAAAATGCCAAGTTATATCAATAATTAATGCTCAAACTTCTGTGATTAAATACCATACATGCCAACCAATAAAGACACAAAGCAGAAGGTGGGGTATGGATGGGTTTGCACTCCCCCCTTTTTTTTCAAAGACACAAAATATTGACTGCTGTTTAGTTGAAGGAAAAGCTTCAAATGTTGTGGCAGTGTTTAAATAAATATATCCAATTAGTTTGTTTTTTTTGCTTACAGGAAAAGGAGAAGGATGTCCCAACTCTTTCATCAACAGAATATGGACACAGAATTGAAATGTTTACAGACCATCCAGATAGAAAACATGTCAGAATTGCTAGAGTAAAAGCTGAATTCTTCCGAAGAAATGGAATCACATCATGATTATTTTAACTCTAGATATTAAATATATTCCCAGTACAAAGCATTTCCAATTACTGCTTAGGAATAACTTGTATGACTGTTCTGTTGAATGTGCAATTAGTAAATGTGAAAAAAATTAAATGAGATGTATATTTGTATTAAGAATGTGTTAAACAAATCCTTTATTTACATAATAAGCCTTTGTTTGCCAAATTTGTGGAAATCATGGTTGTTTTTTATATATAAAGTTTTAGAATATATCTTATTATTTCAAGAAATGTATAGGAAATAGTATACCACATAATAAATAATGAATACATGTACTAGTATTAAAATAACAGTTTTCCATAATCTGGAATAAGTAAATCCATTACTAAGTTGTGTAGTTTAGTTAATGGAGATGATTTGTTTGCTCTTGATGTATAAAACATTACTGTGATTTTAAATATATCTGCATGATGTGACCATGAAGACTTAAGGTATCCGACCCATAATTGAAGTCACCGTTTAATTTTATTTTTAGACCAAGAAATGCAAATTTATTTACTCAATATATTAATAATTAATGATACAAAGTAAATATATTGTTTTACTTTGAGTCAATGTTAACAGTTTTGAGAAAAAAATTAAGTTGCTCAAATAGTAGTTCCGATGTTTGCCGAACATTATCGAGGTCTGCTCCATTGACAAACAATGGACATCCGGGACACCAAATATGATTACGTGGTCAATTATGGGTCGGATACCTTAAATTTATCTATTTTCAAGGTTCTTTATGATGGAAACTCAGTATGTGTAGCCCTTTTTCAATATTTGATTTCCAGACATTCACCCTTTATATTTCCCCATCATATTATCTTAAGCTGAGTATATGAAACTTGCAAGTCATAACTATTATTATACAGCCAATAATTTGTCCCCAGTCTGAAATAGGAGAAACCAAGAGATTTACTTCCAATTTGACATGGTCATTATTTATTGGATGGATCAACATTGTGAAGAAAATCCCCAAAATAAATAATCGTCCACGACACTTGACTGACAAGGCCTACAATATCATATTGCTGATATTTTTGTGAATAGATAAAATATTATTTTTAGTTTTCAGGTCTCCACCAAGTTTGTACAAAATATATTATTCTTTTGAAATACACACTTGTTTTGTGAGAGCTTATGTTCACTGTTTTTGTATTTCATGTTGAAAAAAAGATTGCTGAAAAAAGGAGAATAAAATATGAATGTCTTTGTTTTCAGTGTTATTAGTAATTAACTCTACTGGAATAGCTTCAAAAATTCAAAAACATTACACAATACTCAATAGAAAAATATTTGTTCCCTTATATTGGTCTTGCAAAGTTTAAAAAAAACATGCTAAAATGAACATACTATAGATTTTCAGTTACCAAGAGATTAGGACATTATAAAAAAAAAATATCCGAAAAAAAGATTGATTGGATTGATGGGATGTCTGCTTTACGTCCAGCGACCAGTATTTCCGCTATATTCAGGATGGGAACAAGTTAACAAACAATAAATCAACGGAAAATATGGGTGGGATGGGTCACAGGGAATACAATTTTGACTGCCACTGGAAAAGTACGGAGTTTGGGGTAGGGGCGAAAAATTTAGCCTTTTGTAGTGGCTACAATGAGCCTACTCTTTTTCGAAATCTACAAAAGTGGTCTTTATTGTGCAAGGAGCATGGCACACTCCAAACACGTTACCCACTATGGTCTGTGGTCAGGCTTTCCGTATTATGACCTGACAACCCCCAACGAGAGGGTCTTTCCTATCGGCCACCCGGGGACGCGCTGGGCTGCTCTGTGAGTCGAGCACTGGGAACCCTCCCAGTATGGTCCCAGCAGAAAAGAAGAGGAATATTTATTTTAAAAAACCCATATAATGCAAAACATTTGACATGTACTTTTAGAGATTTTTTAAAATGTTAGCCAAATAGAAATAAGTATTGCCTACAATGGCCAAGTCCCTATGATATTATTGATCTTTGTCAAGGACCTCACATACATCTATTGTACTAAGTTAAACAAAATTTGAACTTTAACAAGTGCCACAAAATGGTTGAAAAGTTTGAGACAGATGTATACATGTATTAAATTGCAGGAATTCTTGTAACCCAAATGAATTTGGTAATCAGCCAATATAATACCAAAGAATTAGAGGGTATTTGCAAAGGTGTCAATGTACTACTATAATGGATTTGATAACCAGCCACATTAATAGTAAGTTACAGGGCATTTAAATCATGGGAACCCTTATTACCATAATGAACAATGATAATCGGCCAATTAAATACCTTAGACACCAACGATTCCACAAAAATTCATGTAGATCAAAAAATAACTATTTCACTAAGAGCAGAGACCAACTTGGCCTTTTTTTACGTAAAAAGTTAGTCATAATTCTGAAATGTGTAGGGCAGTTGGGCTGGTTTTCAAACCTGGTCAAGATATTATGCCCATACACATTTTCCCCAAGTTTCATGAAGATTGGACAACTATGTGATGTATAGAGCAGGGAAGGTGAATTTGCCATTTATTGCATAAAGGGTCATAACTCTTTAGTACCTGAAGCAGTTTGGCTGGTTATCGAACAACTGTTTGAGATAGAGAGTGAACAAGGTGAATTTGTATTTTATGTATAAATAAGGGGCCATAACTCTGTAGTGGCTTAAGCTGGTTATCGAATGTGGCCGTGATATTATACCAATTAACATTTTCCACAAGTTGCATGAAGATCGGACAACAACTGTTAGAGATTGAGAGCGGAAAAGATGAATTTGCCATTTTATTTATAAATAAAGGTCCATAACTTTGAAGTGACTGAAGCAATTTGGCTGGTTGTCAATCTTGGTCGACATATTATGCCCATAAATATTTTCCCCACGTTTCTTGAAGATCAGACAACAGCTGTTGGAAATGTAGAGCGGAAGAGGCGAATTTGGCAATTATTTATAAATAAATGGCCATAACTCTCAAGTGGCTGAATTGATTTGTCTGGTAATCAATCTTGGCCAAGATATTGTGCCCATAAACATTTTCATTAAGTTTCATGAGGATCGGACAACATTTGTTTGAGATGGATAGCGGACAAGGCGAATTTGCCAATTTTTTGGATAAATAAATGGCCACAACTCTTAAGTGGATCAAGCAATTTGGCTGGTTATTTATCTTGGTCGAGATATTATGCCCATAAATATGTTGCCCAAGTTTCATGACCCCCCTGCCAGCTATATTAGGTACAGGAATAACCCATATTTAAGTCGGATCAAGACAAAATAAATGAGTGATCTTTGTCCACAGTGCCAAATTTCTCTTCTGATCAAGACTAAATAAAGAATACTGGTAGAGGACATCACATTCATCATGTGTACTAGGGACAGTCTATTCCAAGTTAGTATAGACTGTCCCTATTTGTACTAAGTTACTATTACACAACGTCTAGACTAATACTCTCAGACAGGATTATATATTTTTGAAAAGAAAGCAAAAAATGTATTTTCCATACGATTGCTATGTAAACTGATCTCCACTTACATCCTTTTAGAATTTCTGGTCAGCACAAACAGAAAAAACAAGTGTGAACACAGAAAAATGTCTCGCTTGCATTCTGCATCAGTAACGAAAAAATTGGTCATAAGCATCACGTAAATGGCATTTAAATTGTATCATTTCATTGTTTAAAATATAAATGCATGGTTACGAAGAAACTGATAAAATTCAAAAACTTTAATGTAGTCACTGGACCATGAAATTGAGGTCATGGTCAGGTGGCACCTACCAGACAGTCATGTACTATTCATCAGCAACTTGTCCAAAAATGTCATTCTACCATGCATGGTTACAGAGGAACTGCCCTAATCCAAAAACTAAAACGTTGCTGGACAATGAATTTGAGGTCAGGTCAGGTGAAACATACCAGACAGTCATGTACTATTTATCAGCAACCTATATACCAAATATTGCCTTCCTATGATGCATGGTTACAGAAAAACTTCCTTAATCCTGAAACCTTACGTAGTAACTGGACCAGTCAAGATCAGGTGACTGACTGGCAAGTACTCATCTTAAGCTACTACTGGACCAAATTTGATGGGTCTATGGCTTAAGCTTACAAAGATATAAAGCAAAATGTCAAGTGTTGACACGCTCTCTACAGCCGGATTCCCATATACGTCTCTACTCCCGAGACTTATCGTCACAGGCAAGGCAAAAACTGTAACAGGAACTTCTGACAAGTATAGTTTTAAATTCTCAAGTTCAAAAAAAAGTTCCAGTAAAAAGTAAAACAAAGTTTCAAATTAGTCCATGCTTGTTAACAAATTGGTCTTAAGTATCAACACTAAACAAAGACTTGAGGAACATTTCTGACAAGTTTTTAAAATTCTGTTCAGTAATTATCAAAATGTGAAAATGAAGCTCTGACGGTTTTCAAGATATTGAGGAAAAATGAAAAAGAATTGACAATTTTGACAAATTAGGGGAAATAACTCCTCTGAAACATCGTCACATATCTTCACCCCATTTGAGAATCTTGTCAAGTTTTTGATGCTGAGGAAGGAGGCACACTTCAGATTTCTTGTATCTGTTATACTTTTGACCTATAAGCCAAAAACTATCTTGACCCCCTACACCTGTACTGTTTTAAGCTATATGAGCCATGTTGGTGGTAAGCTGTCATAATTTGTGCAATTTGGGTAGAGGACATCCTAAAGATGATGTGTGCAAATTTCCAATGCAGTCCTTTCATTGGTTTAAGAGGAGATTTAAATTGATTGAGAAAAGTTCAAGGGGGAATAACTCCTAAACGGTTCATCTTGACCTTGAATATTTGTACATTTAATAGAGCTGAGCAATTAAGCAATGCTAAAACCTTTTCTCTAGTTCTAATAATTTTATTTTATTTATAAACATTTTTAAGGAAAAAAATAAAACAAAATTATCAATTAAGATGATTAAGGGGCAGTAACTCCTACAAGGGGTCGTCTTACATAACTCAATGAAGGAGTTTTGGAGAGCTTTTCATGCTGAAGAAGAGAATCTCTTCGGTTTTCCTGTATCTGTTATACTTTTGAAGTATAAGTAAACAAGTGTGGACACAGAAAAACGTCTCGCCTGCATTCCGCATCAGTAACGAAAATAAATTTCGTCATAAGCTTTACGTAAATAGCATTAAATATCAGCAGCGGGCTGTATACTAAATATTGTCACCATACCATGCATAGTTACAGTGGAACAGCCGTAACCCAAAAACTTTAACGCAGTCGCTGGACCGTGAAATTGAGGTCAAGGTCAAGTGACACCTACCAGACAGTCATGTACTAGTCATCAGCAACCTATACACCAAATATTGTCATCCTACCATGCGTAGTTACAGAGGAACTGTCGTAACCCAAAAACTTTAACGTAGTCGCTGGACCGTGAAATTGAGGTCAAGGTCAGGTGACACCTACCAGACAGTCATGTACTGGTCATCAGCAACCTATACACCAAATATTGTCATCCTACCATGCGTAGTTACAGAGGAACTGTCGTAACCCAAAAACTTTAACGTCAGGGGCGGATGCAGCCTCAAATGAAAGGGGGGGGTCCAAATTTGTCATGGTGGCCAAAGGCCACCATGCCGACCTCGCAGAGGTCGTATTACGGCAGGGGGTCTGAACGAAATGGTGTAAAATCCTGCATTCTGACGATTTCCTGACACCTAAAACATGTCCGTTAAAATGTCATTTTGTTATGCTAAAACAAAAAAAGAAGGCTTTTTTCAAAACTTTTTGATAGATTCGCACAAACAGTTAACTTTCAGTGAATTTGCCCACAATCGTCGTATAACTAAAAAGTTTCATTTCCCTATTCGATCTTTTACCCCATGCTTGTCAAAACGAAAGGGGGGGGTGCGGACCCCCTGGACCCCCCTCTGGATCCGCCACTGAACGTAGTCGCTGGACCGTGAAATTGAGGTCAAGGTTAGGTGACACCTACCAGACAGTCATGTACTAGTCACCAGCAACCTATACACCAAATATTGTCATCCTACCATGCGTAGTTACAGAGGAACTGTCGTAACCCAAAAACTTTAACGTAGTCGCTGGACCATGAAATTGAGGTCAAGGTCAGGTGACAGGTGACTGACTGGCAAGTACTCATCATAAGCTACCTCTGGACCAAATTTGATGGACCTAGGGCTTGGGCTTATAAATATATGAAGCAAGATGCCAAGTGTTTACGACGCCGCCGGATTCCCATACATATGTCTCGCCTCCAGCGACTTTCGTCGCAGGCGAGACAAAAACTGTATTATTAGCCCCCCCCCCCCCCGCCTCCCCTGGTTCTATTTTTAATACAAAGTTTCAAAGCAGTCCTTTCAGTGGTTTCAGAGGAGATTTTTAAAATCAATTAAAACTGATTAAAAAAACAGGGGAATAACACCTAAACCGTTCATCAGACAATCTTTATCTTAAGGTCAATTTTTTAGCTCTCAAACAATTTAGCACTGCCTAATTTTTCTCTAGTTTTAATAATTTTCAAGATTTTGAGAACGAAATGGCAAAAATCATCAATTTTGAAGATATATAGGGCAACAATGATTCGTCCTACAACTTGGACTGAATTGAAAGTTTTGTAGAGCTTTTGATGCTGTAGAGAAAGTGTCATCGGTTTACCTGTATCTGTTATACTTTTTAACTGTAATTGCAAAAACCCCGCCAGTTCTATTTTAAGACTAGGCAGCCATGTTGGTTGGTCTGCGGCCATAATTTGTACAAACTTGGTAGAGGACATTTTACTAATGAAATGTGCAAAGTTTCAAAGCAATCTCCTCATTGGTTTTGGAGAAGATTTTTAAAGAAAAGTTAACGACGACTGCGGAGACGAAGGACGCCAAATGATGGCAATATCTTGCCTTTGGGTCAGGCGATCTAAAAAAAGGGAAAACAATTTCTTGAACAATTGGAAAATAGCAGGCGCATAACTTAAATGTTTAGTTTTAGAAGTCTGGGTTGAAAGTTGTAAGCAGAGTGTATTACACCAAATATCTACCTTTTCTTTCCTGTCCGGCTGTCTGACTTTACCATATAAACTGGGTTTGTACTTAAAATTTGAAAAGTTCATGGTTACAAGACAGATGAAAATGTGATAGCAATAGATAATCCTGACAATTTTTCTGCTTTGTTATGGTGTCCAGTATGTATTGGAAATGGAAGTATCTGATAAGAAACCCTGAATGCGAGACAACTCGGACCGCGGACAACTCGGATCGTGACAACTCGGACCGTAATAGGACAAGTCGGACCGTGTTATTCATATACGGTCCGAGTTGTTCTACACCTTATAGTCCGAGTTGTCCTTTTATTTATGGTCCAAGAAATCTATATTGTCATGTAAAAATACAGTTTTTGTTTGTTAACTGACGTTTATTTTATTAACTGTACAGCAGTTGACCACGCAGAGTGAAATTTGTTGTTTGACGTGAAATTTACTATGTATCAGAAAAAAAAAACAAAAAAAGCTTCAACATATATTTATTTAAAAATAAGGGAATTGTGATACCAGAATATGGTATCGTGTCGTCACCAACTTTGAATGTTTCTTAGCAGAACTGGACGCGAGGAACAGCCTTCTGTTGTTTAAAGTTGTATTGGGTAATGTTTGTACATGTTCTGTGGAAGTAGTTACTGTACAGCAGTACGGACTCTTGTCGTGGTCGAATGGTTTGGGTACAACGCTTACGATCTACTGACATGGTTGTTGAGATATGATAAAGAACGTCTTGTCAAGGTTTTTATTTTTCTTTTACTGCTTGACCAAGCTACTCATTTGGAATCATAGAAGTTTCTTATCAAATTAAGTTTCACTAAATTCACTTATTTGAAAACAAACAAGCTCAAATTCTTTCACATCTTAAAATAATTTTTTTTAAAATTATTATTAACTAAGCAACATGATTACCGATCACATTAATTGAAGCCACAATTATTATAGATAATTGTGAGTGTTTTCTGAATTCTTAAGATTTAATGTTGTTAATTGTGTCGCATTTCTCATCATAACATTTAACCTTTTTAGCTCACCTGACCCAAAGGGTCATGTGAGCTATTGTTATCACTTTGCGTCCGTCGGCGTCGTCGTCGTCGGCGTCTGTAAACTTTTTACATTTTAATCTTCTTCTCTGAAACCACTTGGCCAATTGAAACCAAACTTGGCCATAATGTTCATTGGATGGACCTTTACAAAGTTTGTGTTTTTTATTTTGATTGGTTAACCAATATGGCCGCCACCTCAAGACTTAGTTTAACATAGGACCCTATGGGAAAAAAGTTAAAAAGGGCTTCTTCTCTGAAACCGTTTAACCAATCAAAACAAAACTTACTAGCAATATTGTTTGGATGGTCCTCTATAAAGTTTGTGTTTTAGATGGGAATTGGAAATTCAAAATGGCCGCCACCGCAGGACTTAGTTTAACATAGAACCCTATGGGAAAAAGTTTTAAAAGGCTTTTTCTCTGAAACCGGTTAATCAATGGAAACAAAAACTTACTAGCAATATTGTTTGGATGGTCCTCTATAAAGTTTGTGTTTTTTATGGCAATTGGAAATTCAAAATGGCTGCCACCGCAGGACTTAATTTAACATAGGACCCTATAGGAAAAAGTTTGAAAGGCTTCTTTTCTGAAACCGGCCAACCAATGGAAACAAAACTTACTAGCAATATTGTTTGGATGGTCCTCTATAAAGTTAATGTTTTTTATCCCAATCGGAAATTCAAAATGGCCGCCACCGCAGGACTTGGTTTAACATTCAACCCTATGAGAAAAAAGTTTAAAAGGGCTTCTTCTCTGAAACTGTTTAACCAATCAAAACAAAACTTACTAGCAATATTGTTTGGATGGTCCTCTATAAAGTTTATGTTTTTATGGCAATTGGTAATTCAAAATGGCCGCTACCGCAGGACTTAGTTTAACATAGGACCCTATGGGAAAAAGTTTTTAAAGGCCTCTTCTCTGAAACCGTTTAACCAATCAAAACAAAACTTACTAGCAATATTGTTTGGATGGTCCTCTATAAAGTTTGTGTTTTAGATGGGAATTGGAAATTCAAAATGGCCGCCACCGCAGGACTTAGTTTAACATAGAACCCTATGGGAAAAAGTTTTAAAAGGCTTCTTCTCTGAAACCGGTTAATCAATGGAAACAAAAACTTACTAGCAATATTGTTTGGATGGTCCTCTATAAAGTTTGTGTTTTTTATGGCAATTGGAAATTCAAAATGGCTGCCACCGCAGGACTTAATTTAACATAGGACCCTATAGGAAAAAGTTTGAAAGGCTTCTTTTCTGAAACCGGCCAACCAATGGAAACAAAACTTACTAGCAATATTGTTTGGATGGTCCTCTATAAAGTTAATGTTTTTTATCCCAATCGGAAATTCAAAATGGTCGCCACCGCAGGACTTGGTTTAACATTCAACCCTATGAGAAAAAAGTTTAAAAGGGCTTCTTCTCTGAAACCGTTTAACCAATCAAAACAAAACTTACTAGCAATATTGTTTGGATGGTCCTCTATAAAGTTTATGTTTTTATGGCAATTGGTAATTCAAAATGGCCGCTACCGCAGGACTTAGTTTAACATAGGACCCTATGGGAAAAAGTTTTTAAAGGCTTCTTCTCTGAAACCGGTTAATCAATCGAACCAAATCTTACTAGCAATATTGTTTGGATGGTCCTTTATAAATTTTTTGTTTTTTTATGGCAATTGGAAATTCAAAATGGCCACCTCCGCCGCAGGACTTAGTTTAACAGAGGACCCTATGGGCAAATAAAAAAAATCTTCTCTATACAACTGGTTAACCAATGAAACAAAGCTTTCTAGTAATATTGTTTGGATGGTCCTATTTAAAGTTTATTGAAAATTACAGGACTTACTTTAACATCAGGGAAATGCCATCTTCCTTGCCTATAAAATCAGGTGAGCGATACAGGCTCTTAAGAGCCTCTGGTTATAATTAAATCAGTACAATTTACATTCGAGTAGAACTGTTTCAATTTACTAGAAAAAACTTAAAACGTTATATTGATAAATATAAAAACAGGACTATCGTATTTTAATATTTTAATGACAGTATAAGAAATAAATGCGGTCCGAGTTGTCTTATTTACTACGGCCGAGTGGTCCTTACTACGGTCCGAGTTGTCCGGTTACCGAAACCCTATCCTTTCACAGAACACTGGTTGTCCTTGTCAACCTTTGGAGTCAAGCATTCCTTTCCCATTTTCCAACTTGGACAAAGTATAAATTCCGAGGGGATAACCATATGATTGGGATATTCTATTATTTTCTGACATTTATTACTCACAGAGTATTCTACAACTTTCTGAATGGATTATGACACAAACCTGACACGGGTATTTATATGCAACTCAGTCACAGGCAATTACACCATTGGTTACTGAGGTAATTATCAAATTCTAGCCATCAATGCTAAGATCGATACTAGATGACTTTAGAATTAGCAATAAAATAAAACAACTGCAATCAATTATGGCAAACAACCTCTAGGGCAAACACCCACCCCCCCCCTTTCCAAAAAACAAACAAAAAACGAGGACAACAAAGTTAAAATGACAGATGGCTAATTAAAATAAATTTTCCTGAGCTAAAATATATATTTAACCAGGCCTCTAAATAAGTTAACAAAGTGAGCATCAAAGATATATTTTATTCTCCCATTATTATTACAATTTGGAGTGTATATTTATTTACATAAACATGAGCACTACCTCTACACAACTACACAGCACCTCTTAACAACAACAAAGTACATATGCACTAGTGAAAAGCTTTATGAAAATTGCACACATTTTAACTGCACGACAGTTATCACTATCATACTGTAGAACAATTCTTACAAACTAACTGGTTAACAACTTGATCTTTTTTTCAGATACAAATGTTTATAACATTTAATTCTACTTAACACTTATTTAAATAATTAAAAATCAATTCTCTACATAAACACAAGTATTATAAATTGGATAACCCATGGTCAAATCCTTGAAAATTAGTTCAAGACAATTATTTATGGTCATATTACTGAGGCATAGAAAAATCAAGCTCTTGTCCTTTTTTGACAAATGATGAGAGCTTAATCTTCAATACCTTTTATTATACTGTAAATTCAGAAATATTGCAACTGTCAAGCTGATATCAGTAAAAAACCACTCAAGGTTTGAAATGTGATTTCTCATTATTGTAAGTCACATCCTGTTGCATTTTATGCAATAATAAAAACATCACAAACATTTCTGAATATACAGTGCATGATTGCTGTCGATTATAAAATACCAGAAGTACCCTTAAGCCTATAATTGCTCAACAAGGATCCATGGTTCACATGAGAACATTTGACGATTGGTGAAGGTATATTTATATAGAACAAAAACGAGAACTCTGCTCTCCAGCAGAATTTTACTTTAGTTACAAAGCTGACTAAAACCCTTGCCACGACTATTGGGTTTAAATTAAAATGGGCACCACCTAATGATTATGTATAATAAGTAAGGTTCCACTAAGATTTTCATTTTAATTAAAAGGACTGTTCAAGTTCCTTCTCGATTTTTACAGGAGCAAAATCATCACCTGCCCCCTTTAAAGTAACAATGCAATAGAAAAATTTTGCAATACAAATGGGTCAGGAAATGTGAAATCCAGATCTTTCAATGTAAATAATTTTCAGTTTTTCCCCTCAACTGAGAAAAAGAAAACAATATTCCCAGTCTTTTATCATTTTCAAGGTCATTTGGGGACCCTTAACAAGGTTAATTAGCATTAGCCAAGTAATTTCATGGTATGAACATAATTAAATTTGCATACTTGGAAATGTAGGGACATAGCATACATTTTTTAAAACCTGTACATTGAACAACTTTGAAGCTAGAATTAAAATAAAACCTATAAGCTGCAAAATACATGTACATTTTTTGTAATTTCTATAAATTGTTCTATTTATTTAAACAGGTAACATGTTGGCTGAAGATCAGGTCATAATATAAAAGACACAATATGGAGGAATCGGGCCAAGATTGGTTCACATTTGCTCCTCTGTTTAAAACGAGATTTTTGTTTTAAAGTTTTCAACAATGGAGATCAAGTAATGGCAATATCATGAACAAACTTTAGTTGAGTGAGAAAAAAAGAAAGCTGAACAACATTAATACATACAAAAATGTAATATTATTTATGTATATTATCATTAACATAATTTCTGAGGCTATGTAGGTGACTAGTATATAAATGAATATTTTTTCTTCTCAGAATCTGCAGTTTACAAGTCAACATGGAATACCTCATTTTCCCCATTAGGAATTATTAGTTTAAAAAGGGCAGTGATCTTATTCTCATAAACCACTGACAACACAATATCATCTGTTTTAATCATTCTCACCGTCAACAGATGAAAATGTCTGAAAGCACACATAACAACATCATATTACCAGTCTATTTGTACTTCTCAAAATAGCTTGTATTACAGTCAAATTTACTATCTACATATATGGCACATAACTGGTTTGAATGATTTTTATAGATCATGTTTTGTACAGTGACATGTCCAATGTACCAAACATTTTACATGGATTAACTAAGCACAACAGTCACATAAAATTGTCAGAAACATCAAATTTATTTGTATCAGCTAGAAACAGGAAGACAATAACATGTTTGTCACACGTAGACTAAGTCCCCACCAATGAAGTATCAAATTACACAAGAATAGTGAGGAACTAGTGTTTTAGCCTGAATTTTACTGCCGTTATAATCCGAAGTTAGTTTTTGTGATTTGTCGGATTACCCTCGCCAAAAAAAAAAAACAAAAAAAAACAAGGGTACCATTATTCATTCTACTAATGTTTATGATGTCTTTGGTTATGGAAAATAATAACACGTAAAATCAAGATTATTTGGATTGAAGGTTAAAAAAGCACACAGTAACTTGCAGGATAAAATTTTAACAGAAGTGCAAACTTGAGTAGTGATTGATAATGCTTTCTTTAAATAGTTTTCAACTCGAGGAATCAAAATGGCAGTAGATCATCTACACATCACAACAATTAATCCTAACAAATATCAAAGTGTCTATCAAGCAGTTATAGCGGAGATGCATCCACATGATCTTCCATTGTATTCTATTGCTGAAATTGTGAAAATTCCACAACTCCTACAAAATGTAATGAGCTAAAATGGCAGTTGAGCATGTACATCTACACATCATAATTAACAATTTATCCTACCAAGAGGTAGGTTTCAGAGTAAATGCATTTACAACATGCTGCGCATGGACAACAAGCAATGCTTTGTCCCTCCTACACTTCACATAAAGGTGCAAATAAACTATATAAAACTTTTCTCTCCTGTTAACCAATACAAATACAATTGATACTTTTCCACAATGCACACTATAAAAAAACAGTAGCAAGAAAACTGCACATAGGGATCGTCGAAAAGGACACATAAACAGTACAGACATCTGCATATTTGTCCTATGCTGTTTACTCATTGGAGAAATTGGATACCATATGTATAGTATTCAAATAACAATGTTAACCAATTCCAATCCAAGTATTGATAGCACAATTAATTTGAAATAACGCTGACAAAATGATGTTAATGTGTCATTAAATCTCATTTATTCAATCAACAATAGAATAGTATATTGAATAACTTAACATTTCACTCCAATGTGAAAAATTGTCAAATAAATATTATAAAAGAAATTCCTAATAAAGAAAATTTTCTAGCATCAATGACAAATTTATGCACACCTAGATATTTCTAACTTGCAAGAAAACATCTGTATTCTTCATTTTACCTACAAAAACTGTGCCTAAATGTGACTGACCAGAAAAAATATTTCAGAACAATTTTTTAACTGTTTATAGTTAACTTGATAAAATCTAATCTAATACATTATTTGTATACATGTATGTATAAAAATAGTTATAATTAGTGTTTTACAGATCAGCTTCATCAAGTTTGATTATGTTACCTCAGCAATGCCTTTGTTTTACCAGTCACAAGTAACCAAGACTCATAAAATAAAAAAATTAAGTCATCTAATAGAATTAAAGATACCAATAATTAATACAATATAGTAACAATCATAAAAATGATTTCTGACCTTCGTTGATCACATGTGACCATTAATCAAATTTCATTTATGATATCAACATAAACCAATGTGTGAAAATAAAGTAAATCAGACCTAACATTTCAATATTGTAGATAAATAACATTTTTCCAAATTTTTTACATGTTTGTAAATTATTGGTTAGAGCCAAAAGTCTCATTATGACAAGAGTACTTTACTTTAAAAGATATTGCAGAGTACATATATACAGAGTCTTGCTAATAAATACTTTTAAACTAACAGTTTGATGAACATCAGATCTTTTGAACTCGAGTTATTTCATAAAGAAATAAAAGTATCTGGTAGATGCAATACTATATACCAAATGCCATTTCAAAAAGGAAAAAAAAACTTGTACAAAAATACGACAACATGAGGAAACAATGTAACTATTTCATTATCTACACAAAAAACACACACTTTGCCTCAAAATTAAAAACCTACAGGAAACATGGCACTCTTTTTTTCTCATACTGCAGTAAATTAATTTGTATGAAAAAGATCCTTAGAGCTTATTTCACTTGTATACCAAATAATAAAATACAATAAGTACAAAGTACACATTAGACTAATTTTATGTGTGTGGAAAAATACAATATTGTCCTGTACATGTATAAGGGGAACAAAATTAAGCTAAATCAGAAAGATCAAATTATTTTACATGTATTATTTTTAATTGCTATTTACTGAAGAAGCTGTTATGGAGTGATATATATATACATATATAGTTTAAAAAAGAAAAATGCCATTAAATAAAAAAAAATGTTATGCAACACAATTTAACAGCAAACAAAACCAAAAAAAAACTTATTTGATTGAAAAATTTAATAGCTGAATAAACATAAATGCTTACTTACCGGTATAACTATACTGTCACAGTTAGGTTTTTATTTTTTGAATGGTTTAGAAATTGTAAATAGAATAATAAGAGAAGAAAACATTTTCTTTTAACAAAATCCATAAATTAAAAAAAAATTCATATATATGGAAGAAGGAAGAATTAAAACGTTAATGCACATCAATGCTGTGGCAGCTTTATTCCTTTGAACTGTTTAGAAGAAGTTTAGGATAAAGTGAAAGCATGACAGTGCCACTTGTACAAGTAGGCAGATAGACAGTAATCCATGTAAATCGACTGTTCTTTAAGACCAACTAAAAAACACTAAATTTTGTTAACTAGAAATTCTTTAAAAAAAAAATACTTTCAATTCTAAAGTTAAAATTCACAACATGTATAAGATACAGACAAGATGCATTCAATGCATATCAACAATGTAATGTATCAGTTATTCTGGTATGTGATCTTCCAGACTGGTCCACTGTATCATCTAGATACACACATGTATCAAATGTGTACTAACAGTTTCATGTACTTAAACTATGATAATACATAACAATATTTAAAACATCAAAATCTAATAAAAAACATAACTATTTTAAAACAATGTATCACTATTCAAGTATCAGTTTCAACTTCCTGTTTACTTTTTTTAACCATACTCGAATCCTTGCTGTCAGAACAAGATCTTTTTCTTGAATTTCTAGAATTTGTAGGGGAACTTTCTTTTGAAATGTCTGAAGAATCATTGCTGTTATCTCCTGATGATTTTTCTAGTTTTGTCTGCTTATCCTTGGTATCATTTGTTTCTGTTTCATTAGCTGTAGTATTATGTCCATGTTCCAATTCACTAGTTTTTTTCTCACTTTCATTTGCGTCTTCTTCGTTTTTGGTTGTAGGTTTATTATCTGTTTTTTCATTTTTTTCTATCTGCTCATCAGCTACAACATCTTCACCGTCACTATCAAGAACAATTTCGGTGCGTTTTTCTTCTTGTATTATAATATCTGAATCATTATCACTCTCTATGATCACTTCTTCAGTTTTTGTTTTCTCATCTAATGTTATAACAGATTTGACTTTCTTTTTACTTTTTTCTTTACCAAAGTTCATTGATACAGTTAGAGAATTTCTGCCATCATTGCTTGCTTTACTTCCACTGCTAGAAATTTCATCATCAGATATTCTAGACCTTAATCTGGAATCTCTTCTGTACTTTCCTTTTGTGGCATGTTCAATTTCTGATAAGCTTAAGCGTTTCAATGCTACCTTGCATGGCTTTGTGTGTGTTTCAAGATGTTTTATCAGTCCAGCTGGTTTTAAATTCTTCATCCCACACACACTACAAGTCTTGCTGGAAATCTTACAAACATGCTTGGCTAGGTCAGCTGCCTTATTTACCACCATTCCACATTTCTTACAAGTAGAATGTACACTCAAACAATGCAATGTTAGTTTGGTATTATCTGGGAACTGTGTTGAACAGAAGACACAATAATTATTTCTGACCATTCCTGATGATCCTCCTGTGACTACGGTCGATAAATTCTTTGTAGACACATTTGGAGCTACAAGAGGCTTTGGTTGAGCAACAGGTGCATTTGAAATTCCTGCCGTTTCATCACTTTTTATCAAAACTCCATGTGTTGCTGCCATATGAAGTTCAAGATCTTTTCGCGTCTCCGACAGAATTCCACAGAACATGCAGCGTTTTAGTATCATGCATTCACTGGTTGTTAAACGGTGAAATTTATGCAAATGATGGTACAAGTTTCCTGGTTTCTGATGACAAATCCAGCACTGATTCGAGACAGATTCCAATTTCTTGTTGTTTTCTTGATGCTTGAGGCTAGTTTTGTGTTTTGCAAAACCCTGAGAAGTCCAGAATCTTTCATTACAGATGTTACAGAATAAAGGTGCTAGAGGTTTACTAAATACATGAGCTGGCATTTCTATTTTGTGAGCATAGAAGAAGTGTATTCTCAAAGACATTCTGTCTTTCACGTATCCTCCACAAATTTCGCAAACCTCAAAACCAGCCCTATTTGTCAAAGCATTCGTTTGCTGTGTCTTCAGCAGTTGGTTAACAGTAGGCTTACTAGCATTACCTTGTTTCAACGGTGGAGGTGGTTTCTGAATTTGAGCATATCTAGGTCCTTCCACAGGAAAACCAATAGGTGCTTGCATCATTCTGCTGTAATTATTTTGCCACGTGTTTGAAGGCGATACACCTGTGATAGGAGAAGGCTGAAATTGAGTTGGCATAATTTGGCGGTTGGGATTGACAATAATTGGTCTGTCCACAGGTTTTGGTTGTATTAATGGATTGTTCTGTATTATCGGTTTAGTCTGAACAATTGGTATCTTGCTTCTAGTGTCATGGATGTCTACTGATGGTACTTGGGTTTGTTGAAGTTTCTTATTATGAACTTGAAATTTGTAGAATATGTTCTTTAAAATTAAGTTTATATCAACATGATGTGGTGCTAGATTCAAATGTTGCTTGAAGTTTTTCAAACATTTTAATTGATGCTTCGTTAAATTGTTCTTGTTACTTCCCTCAAAAGGACAAAGATTACATTGATAATGAGAAGGCTTGTTGTAAAACTTGCCACTACCTTTATGTTCTTTTGCTAGATGAGCTCTAAAGAAATCTGCAGCTAACTTGCCTTCAAACTCTTCATTACAGTGAGCACAATTTAATTTGCTAATTTTGAATAAGGACATATCTGTATGGGGATACTCTTTGTGTAAACACATAACATTGTTGGAATCTGTCGTAAATCCACAACTACACTTAATTTTAGGAAGATCATGAAGATATTTCAACTTGTCTTTGAGCTCATGAACAACTTTTTTCATGCGTTGCAAACTTTCTTTTTCGGTATCGTTCAACTGTTCTGCATCCTCCTTTTTCTTCTGAACCATGACTATCTGTTCATAAGCACATTCCTTTACAATGTCACTACCCAAATCAAACAAAAATTTGGCTACATTACTTAATTCAGCCTTTTTACTCACATTAGCCAATCCTCCCCAAAAAGCATTGTCTGGTTTTCTCGTTAAAACTTCATGCTTAATCAATTCAATCTGTTCCCAGCTTGACTGTGGAATATCAATATCTAGTGTTTTATCTAAAGCACTCTTGTTGGGATTCGGAGGTGGAAATGTAGCTGCAACCATATTGACATTTACTGACTGAAATGAATTTACTGTATTAACAACAGACCCCATGCTTGATACTGGAACAGTTATTAAAATTTGTTGGCCACCAACATTGATATACTTATTCTGTGAATTTGCACGACTACTTGGTGGTACTGTATACTGCAGTACTGGGCCTGGCATTACGGGAAATCTTACAGTTGTTGCCGCCATTGAATTTGGTGCAACACTGCCTGGTCTAATATTCACAACAGTTGTTAACGGCTGAGACAATATTGGAACCTTCGCAGCAATTTCCGCTTTATTGTTTATGTTTTTAATAATTACAACTTCCTTTGACTCTTGTTTTACTAACTTATCAACCTGTTTTGGCTCCTGAACCTCAACCAAATTTGTATCTTTCTTCTCTTTTATTTCATTTTCTTCATTATCACTTTCCTCAATTTCCTCATTTATTGTAATTAGAATTTCTGAGCCATCAAGATCTGTAACTTTATCCACTGATTTTAAGTTTAAGTTTGGTTTTATTGTCTTTGCGTCTTCTTGGACAACTGTTACTGTTTTCTCATTTAATTTGTTTTGTACTTTTGTTTCCAATATTTCTGTCCCATTATTTGGCTGTTCTAAAGAATCTTTCTCATTACAGACATCGGTTTTGTTAGAAACTATTCCATTTTCATCTTCTATGTCAACAGTTTCTTTATTCTTATTTTCTTCAATTGCTGAAGAGTTCTCTCCTCCCGATTTAGCATCACAGTCAACCTTCTCACTTAATAAAGTCTCATTTTGAAGACTATTACTATCATTATCGTTGGACTGTTCTATTTCTGTAGAATTTTTCTCATTGCTTACATCATCAGTTTTATTTGAAACTTTTATACTTTCTTCTATTTGCTCATTTCCGTCACATCTTGGCAAGTTCTCTGCAACAGATTTATTCTCAAAATCTATCACTTCTTTGACCAAAGCCTCCTTTTGAAGACTGTTTTTATCATTATCAAACTTGACATCTTCCTCAGGTTTAGACAGTGGTAAATTGTCATCTTTTATTTGGTCCTGAATTTCAGAATTACAATTTCTTTGAAGCTCGTTACTATTGTCTACTGTCCCATCACAGTCAACTCGGTTTTCTGAAATGTCCATTGATTTCTCACTATCCTCATATGCACTTACATCCGAAACATTTGAATTTGATGTTAAATGGTCCATATCCTCTTCCACTCTAACGTCACCTTTACAATCTTTTAAATCATAAGAATTTACCTCAACATTTTCTAGAAATTTACTATTTGTTTCAGAGTTTGTCTCATCAGAATGATTGCCATTTACATTAGGAACTTCAATTTTGACATGTTCTTCTTTGTAACCATTTTCAACTACCAAATGGTCATGTTCGCTGGTAATATTTTTTGTGAAAGTTTCTGTAGAGAATAACCCAGTGGAATTTTCAGATTGGTCCATCTTCTTAACTGGAAATAAAAAAAAACAAACCACATGTATGTAAATGATTGAATGACAATTTGAGGTAAAATAATTAAAAAATTTCCCATCCTGTCTCCAATTTTTTTAATCTGGGTCACACAGTCATTAATTTTGTCTACAAAGGCATCAAATAAAATTAAGTCACTTTGTCATTCCCCAACTGACCTGAAAAAATTTTCTGCACCCAAAAATTATATTCAACAAGTGTTGACAGAGGAAAATGTATCACCTGCATAACATTTCAGTAACGACAAAATAAAATTACTTCGAGATAAACATACATAATGCTGTTGCATTGCTACTGAGAAACAGACCCAAATTAAAAAAATTAAATGTAGTCACTGGACCATGAAATTGAGGTCAATGTCAAGTGACACCTACCCAACTGGCCTGTGCCTTTCATCAGCAAGCTATGTACCACATATTATCATAATACCACTAGATTGTCAAGTTAATACTGAAGTTTAGTTATGATGACACCTACTTGTACTAAACTGTCATATCCTGCTGATGAACCACCTATATCAAACCATCATCTACATCAAATATTGTCATCAATCATGCTTGGTTATACAGAAATTAAGCCAATCAAAAAAAAAAATAACGTAAGTAGGTATCAGTGAACTGATATCAATCTCTGTGGGCCTCACTGTCAACAAATTTTGATCAGAAAATTGCCTATACAGAAATTTGTCATTCAAAAAACTATAAAATATAACAAGGGCAAGTTGCTACACATAGCCTAATGTCCACCGCCGCTGCAGTAAACTAATTGCCTAAGAGGCATGAGACAATAAAATCGAAAAAAAAAAAAATTTGTGATACATTTAGTTTTGCAACAAAATAATAAGTATGTAATATTAGAACTGTTTTTCAGGTATTAGGGAAGAGCTAAGAAAACTTCATGAGAATGTGAAGCTTGATAAAATTTGCTTTCAATATTGCTAAAATGGTCAAAGTCCCATAACTCCTCAAAAAATTGACAAATCAAAATGATGGTATATTATGCACATCTACCCATCTTAGCAATTAATCCTATTAAATATCAAAGCAACCATTGAATGGTTTCAGAGATACACATTATCTACCATTGTATTTTATTGCTAAAGTAGTCAGTTCCACAACTACTCAAAATGGTGGGAGATTAAGTACATCTATACATCATAAAAACTAATCCAACCAAACAGCAAAGCAATCTGTCAAGTGGTTTCAGAGGAGATGTTTCCACAAGATCTACCATTGTATTATTTTGCTGAAGGGTAAAAGTCCCATAACTCCTACAAAATTTGAAAAATCAAAATCACAGTATAGTATGCACATCTACCCATGATAACAATTAATAATACTAAATATCAAAGCAATTTGTCAAGCGGTTTTAGAGGAGTTGTGTCCATAAAAGTGTGACAGAGGGACACACGGACGCAGACCATTATTAGGTCCCTTGTGGCCGGGAACACTTAGACCAATAGGTCAAAGTTCCAAGGTCCGGACATGATACATCCCCTTGAAAAGATCTACTCACATGCCAAATATCAATAGGCTACCTCAAAGGAGTAAAAAAGTTAAAAGTCCACAAAACTAAGAACTTTGAATTTCAAATCAATATACATGTAAGAGTTATTTGTTTATCAACCAGTTAAAATTTTCATTATAGATTGTTATAGTCTACTTTTATTTTGTTCCTCACATTTGAAAATTAGACATATACCCAAAATAAGCAAATGGCAAGTTATCCATTAGCAAAACATAAAATGTTTGAGAATTGAGTTTAATAATAATATGCAAGATCTTCTGAATTTTTTTATAGTTTTACATATTTACTCAAAAGGTGGAAGTCTTGGTAAATCGTTAAACTAAGCCATGAGACCTTAATAGTTTTAAACAGTAGGTGTCAATCAATGTCTTTACAGGTTATCCCATTAACATGATTTTGTGGTGCTCCTGGTCAATATATGCAAACTAAAGTGTCGTATATTGTACTGATGCACACATATTTCCACCTTTTGATAAAATATGTAATGCAAATAAAAATTGCAAAGATTTCGCGTATTTAACTCATTTCTGGTATGTTTTGATTGTTTAAAATGGATTACAGCCATTTATTTACATCCGAGATACAACTGATTACAGATGGTTACAACTAAGCAAATGAAGAGTACAACGACACTTAATGAAAAATTGTAACCAATTGATAAAAAATGCTTTTTAAATAAGTTTCAAAATTAAAATTCTTTAAAATTTATAAACATTTTGTTATAACATTTATTAAAACAAATTTAAGTTGAAAAATAATTGTGTTTAAAACCAATGTCACCTTAAATTTTATTTCCATTTTGTTAAGAAGACTTCGTAATTTTGTCACTTGGTCATGTTGATCGTGTTTACGCGCCATTAACAATGGGGAATAATCCAATATGAATAAAAGCTGGTTAGTTACCTCTGACATTTACTTTGTACATAAAGCGTAGTATGAAAATATGACTGGAAACCAGTTCAAAGTAAAAGAAAATATAAAAGCTTTCCGGACCAGATTGGAACACTGTGCCACAGTTTGAATTATGATACTGATTGTATCAAAAAAGTGTATTGCAAAGATTTTAACCTAATATAAATTAGAACTTTGCCAACCACTTTCAGTTTTTTTATTTAAATCTGTTTAAATTCTAATTCATTTTAAAAGCTATGAAGTTTTAAAAGCTCTAGATAGAGTGTATGTTTATTGTTACATGTGTACCAACTTGAAGTAAATATTACATAACTTGTTGTTTTCTCATTTTATTTCTACTTCATTTAGAGTGCAATTAATTAATGACAAGGAAACAATTCTTTAACTGAAAATTTTGTTTTAGTTAATTTTTTTCATTGTTAAGTTAAATATTTTTTAAGTGTGTAATAACACATCACATTACTGATTAGTTTGTTCAAACTGTTTGTTTCTGGACTTTCATTCAGGGATCCTCGCAACGCGTCTAGATGCGTATTGTACGCGTCTTTTCAACATCTAACGCGTCCCAGTACGTGTCCGTGTCAGTTGTCAGACGTGTAGGAATTTCCATCATTTCAATTCCGTCTCAGATGCGTGATTACGTATCCTTACAAATGGCGATCGATATTTACCTGTCGTCCGATTCTCAGCAGGTAATACATGTAATCACTCGGGGGGCAAATATGCTTTGATTAAGATGTTTATTAAACAATAAACGTGCAGTGTTGATGGACACTCTTTATGGTTAAATTTAAGCGTTGATAATACACTCGTTTCAAATTTTAATCACGTTCAGAACCTTGCATTGCAGTTACGATTTTTTTTAAAGTAAGAATTCTTGACTGGTACAAAGATATCTTCAATATGAACATTAATTAGTTATTAAAAATCGCCAACTGCAATTTTCCGTCGCCAGTTTTGTAAAAGTGTCGCCATATTAGAAATCGCAAGATCACTATATGACATGGCGAAATTGTTTAACATTATGTGCGACATATTCTGTAACGTCGGACGAAATCCAAGTTTGCCGGACTTGTAATTCAATTTTTCAAAAGTTTGGTCTCGAGCAGCCCGTACACTAATTGTATTTTAATCATGAAAAGATGTGTGGGTGATTTCTTGTTGGCAGAAAACCAAAATTTTACAGTAATTTATTAGAAACGTCTATTCCCGTGAATGAACATAAAACCGGAAATACTGCAAATAGAACTACGGATGTGTAAGAGTTTTCTAATTACGAAATAAATTAAGACGGACATCCGGTCCGGAAATCACTCAACAACGATTAGGGGTGAAACGATTCTCCGAAGTACCGAAAATCTACGGTATTTTGATGAATTTCGGTGTACGGTACAAAATTGTCAATTTTCGATTCGGTACGCGTTCTTTACCTAACATCACTATTTTAGCTATTTCCGTCGGAAATCTTCAATGCGGAGATGCAAAAATCCGCCATAGCTATGGCTGAGGAAAACGTGATTGCCAATTTGCCAATGGTAGTGCCGTGATGAAATTAAAAGTTCCGCCGGCAATCTATAGATCTCAATATGAATACGTTTCACAAAAATCAATGAATATGTATATAACGATCGAATGTATCGTATCGTATCGTAAGTAATAGTATCGTTGAGAAATTCTACGATATGTATCGTATCGTTGAGTAACTGTATCGTTTCACCCCTAACAACGATGTCAGTTTTCATACCTGTATTTTATTAATTACATTATAAAAAAATTATTACTACAAAAATATGTTTGTTTTGTTATTTTTATAAATTAATTAACAACATCAATTGTTTTATTACACGTCTACTCAAATGTGATGCAGGGTATTTTAGCTGCTTTTCATCAGACAACTTTGTTAATTCATTTATTGCCGATTTCCGTTTAATAACTCCAAATAACAGACATGTCACTGGATACTACACAATACACGTGTATTTACGACCATAGAAGCCGACAAAGGATCTTTAATGATGCAATCCTCGATTACCGATAAATTTAAAACGTGCATGCATCGTTTAACACTATAAAACCTTGGCGCCAAAAAAATCGCCAGACGCAATATTTTGTCGCCAAATGAAAAAAAATTCGCACTTTGGCGACATTGGCGAAGCCCAGCGCGGCCCCTGTTAATGTCAGCATATCTCTATCAAGATAAGACAAAAGTCTCTCTTTAATGGGCAAACATCAGCATGTTTCAAGTAATGAGTGCACATCAATCATACTCCAAAAGACTTGTAAATTCAGCTACTAATAATATAAAATAGCATTGGATAAACATTCTGCAAGCCATATTATATCTTTTTATAAAAGACATTTACTGGGTCGGTCATCAAAGAAAAAGGTTGTATGCAAGCACTTACCTGGACTCGTCTGCGATATGTGGGACTCATGAAAATTTTTTGGGACTCGAGAGTGACGAGTCCAGGACTCACCATAAAAAAATCCTACAAGTATCACTGTTCATTGATACTTTATCCTCAATAATTTAAACTTCAGAAAATAAGTCCAAATTAAAATAAGAATGCATATAAAACAAAACAACATGATGCTTATCACAACATTAAATTTTACTTCTGCCTGTTGTTCACTCACCTTTCCCTGTAAGCCTAACAAAGAGAAGTAAATTCTCTCTTATTTTGACCTTGCCTGAGCATCTACAAAAAGAGAAGTGACTTCTCCCTATAATTATAACTACAAGTCCTAGCTTAGTATTTTTGAAAACAGTACTTGTGTACAGGGCTAGGAAATGTTGCTGAGGGCTAGTGATTTTTACAAGACAGTAGCCCTGAGGGCTAGTACCGTAAAAAGTTGGTGTCAAACCCTAATACAGACACTCGTATCCATACACTTTATTCTCTATAATTCTGACCCAAAGTGAGGCATGATATGTATTGGTACCAATTATTCTAATAAGATCCTAATGTGGGTGAAAAAAAAAGAAAATTATTTGGCAGTAATTGTTTTATTATAATTATGTTAATAGAGTATGAAAATATGTATAGGTGTTTTATTCTTGATTTCATTACAAAGCTTAATGAAATATTTTACAGTAAGTTGTTACTTCTATTTGTTGTACTTTTATTTACCCGGGAGTGGTCACTTTAGAAGGAATACTTACATGTATTCACGATTGGCCAGTTTTGTGTGTCAGTTTAGGTGCAAAAGCTTATGTATATGATAGGTTAGGTTTTTTTTCTGTCAGAGGTCCTCATATAAATGTTTTCCGGGTTGAACTCACAAAAGCAGGTGATGACTTAAGGCCAGATTTGAAAAATTGTTTGTTTACCATTGCCTGACTGGCATCAAAATGATTGGGTCCATAGGTAGGGGTTTTTTAAAAATTACTTTTATTCTCCTAGTGTTCTTTTTTCCCCTTGCAACACCATAGTTTACATTTGATGTGCATGATATTTTATGTCCCATGTGGAAGTACACTTAATTTCAAAACATCTTCCTTATAAACTAGACAAAGTCGATCTAGCGATCACTGATACCCCAGCTTTTGTAAAAATTTCTAACGTTTATTGTAGACTGCAACCTTGAAATTTGACGGATTTCCCCCAAAATAAATAGGCTTTTTACCAACCTGATATATAACAATATCCCAAAGTTTCATTGAAATCGGATGCAAACTTTTTGAGTTATTGTTCGGAAACAACTTTTTTGTTAAAATTTCTAATGTTTTTTGTGGACTATGACCTTGAAATTTGACGGATTTTCCCCATAATCGATAGGATTGTTACCAACCCGATATATAACAATATCCCAAAGTTTCATTCAAATCGGATATAAACTTTTTGAATTATCATCCAGAAACCAAATGACGGAAATGAGGACAACTATATACCCCAATAAAAGCATTGAGATCTTTTGTTCTTTTTTATACCCCTGCTCGACAGAGTCAGCTAAATGCCTGTATACATCTGTTTTCTTGGATGACCGACTCATGAAATGTCTTTTCATAAAAAGATATAATATGGCTTGTAAAGAATGTTTATCCCATGCTATTTTATATTAGGCCAAACAAAAAAATATGTGTGTTTCCGGTTACATAGAATTATAAATAGGTAGGTAGGTCGATTATTATTATTTTTTTTGAATTTTTTTTTTTGAATCGTGAATCGTATTGGTTAACTTAGTAATTTAAATCTTGACCTTTATCTTTTATACCTTTGTAGGTGTAAAGCTTGTAAGTTTCAAGAATTTACCATAAAGCTTTTAAAAGTCTAGACTTGTACAGTCATTAAATGAGCTATCAATATCGTTACAAGCGTAAATATGTTTACATTTAGCCGCCATGTCGGGACAGAAGTATGAAAATAGAACTAAAACCCGGAACAATACCGGGAGTTTTCTGGTTTGAAGTAACCTCCGTTAAAAACGCAAAAAAAAACTTTAGTGTTGGCTTCAAAAAAATAGGTAGGGTCGGGTAACCGGAAACACACATATCTTTTTCTTTGGCCTTAGTAATAGCTGAGTTTGGAAGTCTTTTGGAGTATGATTAAACTGCACTCATTACTTGAAACATGCTGATGTTTGCCCATTAAAGAGAGACTTTTGTCTTACCTGGATGCAGATGCTGACATAATATTTCTTCCAGACAACTCATTACCCACCCACCCCCTTTTTTCAGATCCTTGTCTATAGCAGATTATCTTATTGATATATTCAAAAATTAAAAGTTTATTAGATAACTAATTAATGTTCATATTGAAGATATCTTTGTACGGGTCAAGAATTCTTACTTTTAAAAAAAATCGTAAGGAGTGCAACTGCAAGGTTCCGACCATGTATTAAAATTTGAAATGAGTATATTGTCAATGCTTAATTTAAACCATAAAGAGTGTCAATCAACACTGCACGTTTATTGTTTAATAAACATCTTAAAGCATATTTGCCGCCTGGTGATTGCTACCTGCTGAGAATCGGAGGAAACAGGTAAAAATCGATCGCCTTTTGTAAGAATATGTAATCACACATCGGAGACGGTATTGACATGACAGAAATTCGTATCTGTCTGACAACTGACACCGACGTGTACTAGGATGCGTTAGATGTTGAAAAAGTGCGTCAAGATCTGAAAAGACGCATACAATACGCATCTAGACACGTTGTGAGGATCCCTGTCTTAATATTTAGGGGGTTAGCATTCATTGGGATTTGAGTGTTTCAACTATTTAACAATCTCAACAACGTTACGATGATTATAGAAATAAACTTATAATTAATAAACATTTCCATTTAAACCTAAGTAACTAGTTTTTTATAGATAAGGGCTGAAATAGAAGTTGAATATTCATTTGTAATATGCATTTTTTTTTCATAAATTAATGATCACTTGCCAAAATTGATCAATTGTAATTTTCATTCGTTTGTATTTGCATTTATGTAAATGTGATTTTTTTGTTATATCACGTGCTTTGAATATGTTTTTGTGATAATAAAATACTACGAATCCTGGATCTTGTCAATGCATTAGGCCAGAGAACACACGGTAACAATTAGCCACTGGTTATGGAAAATCCCCCCCCCCCCCCCCCAAAAACAAATAACATGAATTTGTGCTTAAATGGACTGGTCAGATCCACATTTAATAAGTATGCAGTTGATCTGAGCAGTTCAAAGTAATTCTTATGTGCCAATGCAAAATTATTAATAATGTTGATGTGCTATACAAAGTAATACACAAATACTACTATAGTACTGGTGTAATTGAGATTCTGGCAGATACGACGTTTGACTGGAAGTAACTTTTAAACCTTTATGTAACACAACATATTGTATACTGAGGAATATAATTATTGCTTGTTTTTTATTTATTTATATTTTTTCAACACAAAAATGTTAGATGGTTGTCGTTTTAAATTAATTTTAGTTAAATGGCGAGAGTGACCCCCCTTATTATACACTTGTTTAATTATTATAGCTTTCCATTTGAAACAACATAAATAACACCCTTTCAAGATTTTGAATACAATTTTTATCTGTATGTATAAAAAAGTATCTCAAATGAGTAACAAATAAACATGAAATTCCACATAAAATATACTTTTCGTCATGGATTTCCCCATATAACCCTCACCTTCCTGTTCAGAACCCGCCAAGCACGATGTTGTTCGATTTCGAATTTAATTTCTGACATACAAAAACTAAATTTCAAGTCATGATTTTTTGTGTATATTGTGCTCTGTTTTTTGAGCATTTTTTACTTACAAATTTTTCATGAATTTTATTTTTTACGCATTTTTTGCCCTGTATACGGGAATGTTTCCATTCACAATGGTATCGACTAGCTCCAACATGGCGACACAATGTCACGTGATTTAAAATGAGCTCTGCCGACGTAAGCATGCGCAAAATATAATTTAATCCATCCACCAATCAACAACCAACTTGTGTAAACGTCACACATTATCTATACAAGGGTAAACAGACGTCAAAATATGTCACGTGATAGCAATGTAGGCCAAATGACGTCAGAGAAATATGACGTTTCCTCTTTTCTGTCTATTTGTCTTAACGCTGTGAAAAATAAGGCTTCAATATCGCTAGTCATTACATTGTTTTCGAGTATAACAACTTGACACTAATAATAGTAATGATCATATTTAAAAATATTGTCCCGAGTAGATTGCATAATGATGATCAATGATAACGAGCTAGCGAATACTTACGTATGAACAATATAGCAGGGAAACCGAGAGAACAACATTAGCCGCCTGAGAATCATTGGATTTTACCGTTTGTTGTAAAGCAGACTAGTTTAAGATGACGCCACGAGTTTTCGTAAATGAACTAGTGCTCGCCAACCTATTTTTACGTAATAGAAAACGTTTGTAAAAAGTCTAATCAACCCAGTTTTCAACGCCAGTTCAGGTTGTTCGATCCAACTAAACTATATAGGGGTGAGAATTTTGATATTTATTATTCTCTTCAAATGACAGAAATGTTTTTTATGCCGTTTTTACTGTTAAAATAATTTGGTTTATTCTCAAGACGTTGTTATTTTCAAGGTTATATAGCGTCTGAACTTGCAATTTATTTGAATCATTTCAATGTCATGTGATTAGCTATTGTCCAATAGATTATTTAGATATATTATGTAAAATAATACATGTAAACACGTTGATCATTAAAAGTCTACGTAAAAGGAAAACTGACGTTCAAATTGGCTTAGCTATAAGGGTTAAACAATTTGGTATAATTCAACCAGGCCGGGTAAGATAATCCTCCCATCTTCGCACTTTTCTAAGGAGATGATTAGATCGGCTACCTATAAGTTTAGTGCGCTGACAGCTGTAACCGTCGAAACTAAAGACACAAGCGTATACAGCATCTACATACAAGTTCTACGAACAATTAATAGAACATTTTGTAGTATTTCAAGTCTGGCACTTTCGTAGTTTTTTGTAATGGTATTCAATTATTACACCAAGTGGTGTATTTTCTACCTAGTTTTAAAGACTCCTTAGGAAGCAGCATCTGTGAAATGTGTCTATAAGCCCATGATGATAAATTTGCCCCTATTTAATAGGAGGAACATACCGTCCCCCCTCCTTTTATGAGAAATCTTGGATCTGCCACTGGTACCGGTACTGTGGGTCGTGTAAGCATATGATCTACATGTATAACAATTTATTGATTTAGATAACTAATTTGTATGTTTATGCGTAAACTCAACCTGTAACTTACAAATACAGAATAAACTATGAGTTGTTTCACCATAAACGCCAACGCCTAATTAACCGACCGAAATGGATCTATTTACTGTGTGATAAATTGCATTCACGAGAATTTAGCATGAACTGATTCACATCTAGATGGGAGTTAATTATGATATGTAATATATCTGTTTATGATAATAATATAAATAATATATATAACATAGTCTCACAGTGAAATTATAGCAATCATTTAATTTTACATTAACCGATTGATATGGTTAAAAAAATGCATGACTTTAATGAAAAAAAACCCAATTTTTTTCATGTTGAAATTGCTCTCGTCTTCCTTATAAAGAAATCTTTTACCATACGAAGTGTATTATTGAATTAGAATTTTGTGAAATTTCTGAGGATAGCATTGCATTTCCCAATACTAGTAATACTTTGAACAATCTTATTGCGCAATACTATTCTCTATACGACCTACAGATGGTCAGAAACTTGGTAATTTTTGTGGCCGAACATCGTTATTTCGTTAGAAATGAATATAACAAAGAGCAGAATATAATTTAAGGCCTTAAAAAATTGTCCACGGCAATCTAATTAAAATTGAATCTTTCACTTCCTCCTCCCTTTTTGCTACAGTCGCTACGTTGTACGCAGTGAGCATAGCAAAAAAAAAGGGGGGGGGGGGTCAAGTGACAGATTTAATTTTAATAAGATCGAGTCCACGAGTAGGTCTGTGATTTAATATTATAGAACTTTGCTATGTATAGAAATTATAGCTGAACTTATCAGGGGTCTGGGGCCGCTTAAGGCCCCCCCCCCCCCCGAAGCTCTGAACGAAATGGTGTAAAATCCTGCATTCTGACGATTTCCTGACACCTAAAACATGTCCGATAAAATGTCATTTTGTTATGCTAAAACAAAAAAAAAAATTCTTGTCAAAACGAAAGGGGGGGGGGGGGTCCGGACCCCCTGGACCCCCCCTCTGGATCCGCCACTGCTTATTTAATATAGAGCTTGACTATTAAAATAGAGGAATTACTCGTCGTTTGAAAACATCTATAAAACTGTAGTACTATAACCAGAGTTGAAATTTATTATATGGCCGTCAAGTAAAATAAGCGTTCACGAACTAAACAACTTTAATCTACGAATTTAATTAACTTATAGTCGATTACATCCCTTTACTCGGATTTCTGGTTCCTTGCATCAATTGATTTAAGAACCAGTAGATGTAAACATGTCGAAGAAAAATGCTATTTCCTTCGTGAAAAATGAACCCGCATTCATTCAAAAATTCAAAGAGAAAATAGGATATAAAGAAGATCCAGATATTAATGCAAAAGTAAAGTTTAGCGACATGCCTATCAGTATCAACACAGAATGAAAAGTTTATATTTAATTTTGAAAGTTTCAAGCTATATTTGAGATGGTCATGGTTTAGTTCTATAACATAAAACCTCCCATTTCAAGTTTATATTTATCATTTTTATCTGACTTTTACATTTTTTTTATTATTTGAAATGTGAGGTTTTATCTGTCAGTTGATTTTTCTCTGAGCAAAATTTTTTCAGAAGTTCTGCATATTTTTACATTTGAAATATCATGAAACCAACATAAACACAAAGACTATACCTGTTTTCAATGAATTAAACTATGTTCAATTAAGTAATCCATGTTTGAAATATCAAGACGAAATTTTTCTGCGAGCTGACATTTTGAATTTAACAGTTTATCAACATTACGGAATCAAGCTATATTTAATGGCGGAACGAATACAATTTGTTGCAATTGTAACACATGGAAAATTCGTTTCGTCTAAAACGGATCCATAAGATAGATTTAATTGGGGTCAGCCATTGAATGTAATGGGAGTTAAGGGACACCTCAAATAAAGCTTCAAACAGGACTTAAAAAATCCATGATATACTAAGGTAAGACAATTTTTAGAAAATTTAGATATTTTTCTTTAAGTTTAGCGCAGTTTGCATGGTTGTACAAACTTTTTTCATATCAAACTTAACTGAAACATTCCGCACGATTTTCTTGCGGAATTTGCGCACGGGAAAATGCGTTTAAAGATGAAACCTCGCATTTGACTAAAAACATAAAATATTAATATCCGATAAAAATGTTGAAAATAAGCATGAAATGAGAGGTTTTATTAATGGAACTAGTCATGGTTAAATGACAACAAGTTTAGCTTTTCTAAAAAGCTAACCGTCTCTTAGCTGCATTACAAATTTTATGGATTTATTAAAGTATCTGTTTTTTTGTAACTTGTATGTAAGATAGGTAAACAATGTACATGTACCTTGTAAGGACATTGTTTACGCAAACCTATTTTCCAATGGTGCTTGAGAGATTTAAATACTTGTCGTCATTTCACACGTGCTTTTTTAAAAAATAATTAAACAAAAGTTGACTCCCTACTCATCAAATGTTCAAAATTAGCGGTAAAAATATGTTTTGTTAAATTTGCATCAATATCAGAACGAAAATAAAGATACAGAACATATAATTTTTTCCTAACCCAAACAGCTTTAAAAAGTAGGGAGATTTTGGTACAATGTTTACCTTTTTATTGTTCACTGACCAATGGATTGAATGAAATAGAAGTCTATATGTGGATCGTAACTTTACTACACTAAATTACATATTTATGAAAATAAAGATATAGCCTATATTTTTTTCCAAAACAGCTTTATAAAGAAGGGAGATTTTGGTACAATGTTTACCTTATAATTGTTCACTGACCAATGCATTTAATGAAATAGAAGTCAATATGTGGAACGTTACATTACTACACTAAAATCCTGATTACAACCCCGATTCGACCTAAGAATATATCAAAATTTCAGTACACATACTAGTGCGATCCTGACGTAAACCAATGAAATGAGAAAAATATTTATAGATTTAGTTAACCACCCAATCAAGTAACAGAGAGTCATTTACTCCGAAGACTGATCGTCATTTGACTATGTATACCGTCTCCAGGGGTCCGGAAGTTTTCCCTGCCCA
The DNA here is from genome assembly GCA_944474755.1 of Limnoperna fortunei. Taxonomy (NCBI): domain Eukaryota; kingdom Metazoa; phylum Mollusca; class Bivalvia; order Mytilida; family Modiolidae; genus Limnoperna; species Limnoperna fortunei. The sequence goes on along the minus strand of OX104112.1, from coordinate 57,760,357 downwards.
TTTCGGTCATTTTTCCACCCAAGAAGTTACCATATTCCATGGTAGTGAATATTAGTCTGGGGTCGTTTCGTACCGAACTTGTTTGCACGTCGGTCGTTTCGCCACGATAGTGTGAGTAAGCGAAAATATATGTAGAGATACAATCTCCTGCCTAAAAAATCTTTATTGTAAGATGACATGTTGTCTTTGCAACAAAATAATGGCAAACAACGTTGTTTTGATGAGTTTTTCATTTACCGGAAATAGGAAGTTGTCACCTATAATTGCAACAAGTTCTGCCAGAATTGAATTTATGTGTTAATCTGTGATGGATTCTTTTAACAAGTTTTTTTATAATTAAATGAATCATCATTTTTGTTCTCATTATTTTCAAGAAATTTTTCTTCAAATTGGTTTTCTTTTGATTTATGTAACGTTTAGTTACATTGGCGCTTGCGTAGTGTACAATTTTGACCGCACGTGTTTTTCGTACCACTAATACTGTAAAGTTGTCTTTTTTTCTTAAAAATGTGAAATAGAAACAATCTATTATATTCAATCTCTGCATATTCAAAATGTTGCAATAGTATGTTTATGATATGGATGAAACAGATCGGTCACCACCTGTTTACCTATTACGTAATCACCGGTCGGTGGTCAATAAACACATGTCAGTGACAGGAAACAGCCTTAGGGTTGATTTTTAATACAAATATTTCTAGAAGAAATTAAAGGGATTAAGTCCAACTAGTGATTATTATACAATATTACTTTTTTGATGTCCGATTTGAGCAAATCGTAGTCGGTCATTTTAGTGTAAATTTCGGTCATGTCCGGCAAATATGACCGTTTCCGGACCCTTGACTGTCTCCCATGGGAGACGGTAAAAAATAGTAAATTACTGCATTATCACACATTCATTTCAACAATTACATAGCGGGTTATCCTCAATTAAGGTATTTTAGTGGTGCCATGCCCATAGTTAACCAAACTGAACCTGTGTCCTGTGTCTTATGAACTCTTAGAGACAGCCCCCCTCCACCAAGTGATTTGTAAAAAATTCTATTAAGTCATTACGACATATCATATCTTTTATGATTTTTAAAAGATTTATGTAAAATGGTGGCCAGACTCCAAAATCAACTCTGAAGTCATGATTCATCCATGTTTTATCAGTGTTTGCTCCCAGATTGTAAACAGGAAAATATACATTTTTCTATATGATTACAAAGTATATGCTTACCAAATTTCTTAATTTATTATTATTTATTACAATTTCAAATACAAATACTTGGTAACAGGTCACTTCGGTACCTTGTTATTTCGATGCTGAATAATTGGACACTTTAGTACTCTATTCAAGTCAATTTTGTACGACTCGATTTTAGCACATATTCTAGTCATATCAGTACCTGTTTGATTATAGGTAATTCTTGCAACCAGGGACAGTCTATACTAACTAAAAATTGTTACTGTGTGTTTTGTTGATAAAAACAAGAAAATGAGCTGTTGTGTATACAGACAAATTAATAACGTAATTTTTTTTTATGGGAATATTTGCAACTATTTTCTTCTTAATAAGTAATTAATTACGAGATTATCACATGTTTTAATGATTAGTTTTAGTAAGATCATCAAAGTTAATGAACAAAACTAATTTCTTTGATCACCAATTTCTGTTTTGTGACATCATAGGAAAATAATCTTGACCTTCAAGCTGAAATGAATTTGAGAAATATTGCTGAAGTGACAAACTACTAAATACTTATACCAAACTGTCCAGTACTGAGTACCAAAGTGTTTAAGTCAGTACCGAAATGTCCAGGTACGGAATTGAAAGTGACCATAAAGCAAAATGATTGGGCTATTTGCACAAACTCATTGATAATACAGGGGTCACCACACTCTAAAAAAGTAGGGAGAAGTGACTTCTCCCTGGCAGCAAAACAGGGAGAAGTCAGGCCCTGATAGGGAGACTTCAGGAGACACTAGGGAGAAGTCAGGGGGACCGTACAAATAAGTAATTTCGCAGTAGTTACATACATTTTTCATTATTTACATCAATTTCCAGGATTATTTCTCTTGTGTTTTAAAACCATAACACACAGATTAAGTTTTTTCTTTCTTTTTCATTATTATTCATGGTATGCAATATCAAACAGCACATAACCTTTATCATTTATCAAAGTTGTACTGATCCAAATTGCTTCACAGGGACACCCATCTACAGAACTTATCATGATGTCAATAATTACTATACATCTTTATTCTTTCAAGTAAAGCTCAAATACTTATCAAAGAAAATTGTTAAAGTACATTCTCTTTGAAAGAACTGAAGTTTGAAACCAATTAAAAGTGTTTGTTTATCAAAAATATTACGATTTTTAATTATGGGCCGTTGTACATTACTTTTCTTCGTAGTTCACTTCCGGTAATTAGTCACATCCGGTAAATAAACAAATGGCGCGTAATACATTTGAAAGACGTAAATCGTTTGAAAATATGTTAAATACGCATATTGTTTGCCGTTTTATATTGGAATTACACATTCACTGATAAATTGGTAGTCAGAGTGAAGTATTTGGACCAGATTTACAAGTATCTTATGCGAACCATCGTGCGACTTAAGGGAAATGACAGGGCGACTTCGACTTCGCTTTTGAGGCGCCTTAGGGCGACTTCAGGTCCTAGTGGGGCGACTTTGTCGCCCACTTCGCCCAGTGTGGTGAGCCCTGTAATAGACTGTCTTTAAGATAGGTAGTTAGATGTATCATAGGGCACTTTCCTCAACACACTGTCTTTTAACATCGTGTGAATAGCATAAAACAGAATTAAAATAGTACACGTTCCATTAATTTATGTTTAGTGTTGGCATTGCACCATGCAAAACAAAACGGCACAGGTTTTTTGCATCATCTTTCTAATGCCATTCCATTTCTTATCAGATGTTGCCGTTTTCCTTTAAAAAGAGCCCTAAATTTTTAGGAAATCATGGGATCAGCATTACTTTTACCACCTCCTTTAATTAGAGCAATCATATCTTGAAAATAATGTATTACAGTTAAGGCCTATTGGTAAACAATAAGAGTATACAATATATACATAAAATGAACAACATTTTTATGTATATTGCATACATAGTGTATAGTTATAATGGAGAAGAGAGAAATTGTATCTTATACTTGAACAATTAGCTATAAATGCTGAAGTTAGTTTGAGGCAAAGTTCTGAGCTACTATTGAGAAAGAAATCAATAGTTTTGTTATAGTTATATTGTTTATTTCAAGAACAGTTTATTCTGTCAAGTAGTAGGTATCACACTGGATTATATTTGTTGCAGTGTAACAGGAAATGTATTTCGATTTCAATTTCTCCCTTAGTACAGATTGGACAAATTCTATCACTTATATTAATATTGAGATATCTACTCATTTCAATTAAATTATGAGCACAAATGCATAGTTTGCATATTGCACTCTGTCCATATGATGTTTAATCTGTTTATGGTCTTTGACCCAATCTGTAAAAACCATTAAAGAATTTACGTTTTTGCGAGTTGTTTATTACTTAAACTTGATTTTGTATATATTGGTCATTAATTCTTAGTTTTATTTGATTTAAATATGTTTTTTAAGTACTTATTTCATCGATAATTAAAGGAAATCCCAAACTTTGTAAGATATCTTTTAATTTTATCAAACAATGAGTTAATCTTGTTTGTTGCAAAAAAAATATCTTTTACCATGGAGCCAACTGAATACAGGCATGATGTGAACTGAATATTGTATTATATTCTGTTGAAGTAATGTATCTAGGGAATCCCTACAATTTGATTGGTTAATCAAGACAGAGATATCATACCGTATTCCCTGTGAAACCCCGGGGATATTAAAACCAGTTTCAAAATGGCGTCTATTCATTGAATAATTTATTTGTTTTACATAACATAAATAGTTAAACATAATATAAAGATATCAAATATCGATTTTAAATACATGCATTTTACGGAATCTTTCATCTCCGTCTGCGATTTGTCTTGAAATTAACAAGGGAGATAACCGATAACTTGAAGTCTTCAAAATGGCAAACAAAGGCATTTGCATCGCACTTCGAAAGTGAAATTTATCATTAAAAGTTGAGCTGGGAATAAAAAGTCGTAAAGAAATAAAGGTTATAAAATTTAAAATGCCATAAAAAGTTTTGTTGAACTCAAATGTGTTGAATGGTAGGTTCTCCGATAGTCGGGTGGTCCAAACTAAAGCATGAGAAATGTCTATTATCTAATTATATACTCTAGAATATTAGTACAAGAAGACTTCAACAGAATATAATTGTTATTCGGGCTTCACAGGGGATACAGGTTCATATTCCCTGTCTGTGTTCTATATTCCCTTCGCCTCCGGCTCAGGGAATATAACACACAGACAGGGAATATGAACCCGTATCCCCTGTGAAGATCCCGAATAACATATAGTATTCAGGAAAATAAAATTTTACTTTTTAATGGTAATCTGTCCATTGGATCATTTGATGCTTCAATGGACTCTTAAAGTTTCTTTTTAAAATTTAATCAAATGATTCTGTGTATTTAAATTTGAAGTTTTCACATTGTACCCATTAACAATGGTATAAGATAAACAATGGAGGATCATTGTTTAATTTGCTACACCAGAACAAAGATCTGCATCCTTGTAATATTTGAGAAGTCAAGATTAATTATAGTTACTGCTGTCATCTGCACCTTATCACCTTATCACTGCTCTTTACAATTTAAAAAAGTACCATGATAATAAATTATGTCTCCATTTTGATGACCAGCAAATGTACCATGTAATATCTGTCTGTGTGATCCGAGTCAGTATTAAAACGTAGTTTGTATTGGGACGTTTGATTTTCTATTATTGGCCATCAGTTAGATATACAACAGTCCTGGCAGCTGGGTTTCTAAACCCAAAATATTGGTAAAATATCTGGATACTTGAGTTTTTCTTGTCTTAATATGCTTTGACATTTTCATACCCCTGCTTTGAGATAAGTTAGGGGGGGGGGGATACTGTTTTGCCCTTGTCCATCCTTCTGTAACAAAAATTTCTGTCGCAGTTTTCTCAGCAACTATAGTATGCAGAAGCCTGATATTTTGCATATTGCTTTATGCGGATATTATCATATGGTGTATATTGATTTTTTGCTCCTTGGTCATCTACTTCCTGTTTACCAAATACTTTTTGTGAAAGCGGTGATATTAGCTCACAGATTGTTTATGACAATCTTTTGACAACATGCATTTTTAAAACAGATGTACTAATAAGTACCTGTGAATCAGAAACAGACAGCAGTTTGATTACAAATGTCTTTATTTTTTAAATAGTTTTTTTTTATTTATTCTTTGCCATTGAAAATGTTTTAAACAGTTCCAATTTGTTCTACTCTTTATGCTGTCTTTCAGGTTGTAATTGGTAGCAGAATTTTTTATCAACATGCTTACATGGGCAGTTTGTTATTAATACAGTTACATCATAAACTGTCGCTAACAAATGTTTTAAATGTACTAGATAAAGTAAAATAAATACATATTGGACCCTTTGTTCTGAGAAAACCCAATTTTTTTTTAACATTAGAAAAAGGGAATGTGGGGAATAGAATTAAAAAAAAACATGATCAGGATAATCACAATTTAAACTGGGAATATTATACTTGAGGATTAACTACAAAAAATATTTTCTCCATCAAGAGATAACAAAATTTCTGTTTTGCACATTGTATAAGATATAGGTGACTGTATCTGTTTACACAGTACATTAACAGCTTCCCTAAAACCGACCCAAAGTAATCTATGTCCGATAATCCAACGAACAATTGAAAACAATCCTTAAATAAATAAAAAATTTTTTTTACATGTTTTTGTACGGCCTCACAATACAAATATCCATTTTACAGCAGTTTATAAATTGAGACAGTGAAAACATCTACCAGAAATGAAATTTTGTATACTTCTTAGAAAGAATTTTTTTACAAATCAATTAGGAAGATTAATTATAAAGCACCTAGTAGATTTATTATTTTTTGTAGATCAAGACAATCTCCATAGAAAACAATCTTAGCAGATATTTCTGTTTCAGAAAGCCACAATGCCAGACTTTGATGCTGATGATGATGATGACCAACCAGATAAGGATGATGAGAAGCCAGTTGTTGTTGTTCTTAAGAAAGGGGACTTGACTGCGGAAGAGGCAGAGGATATTCAGAAAAGTACTAAAGCATCAGGTTTGTCCTGTGAACTGTTTAGTCATAACAAAAGTATAAAAAATAGTATTTTTTTACACAGTCTAATCTTATAAACATTTCAATATTGATCGCTGGCATATTGAAATGTCAAAACTGGAGTTTTAAAAGTCTGACTAAGTCAAAATGTGCACAGCTTCAGCCTGAACTGACCAGGATTTCCTTTTTTTCTGACAAAGGTCAAGGTTCTTCTCTTTCATCAACATAAACTAGACTGACTGATTAAGTAGGAAAAATTGCTGAAAGTGGTTAGAAATATAAACAAATAATTGTCTAACCAAATTGTTTGTCAAAATAAGCACAATTGGAATATTTTAAATTTAGAAAAAATCTGTCAAACTATAAGTATATAAAACCTGGAATACATGAGCAACTATATTTTTTTATGATTCTATAGATCAAACAACCTCATTTCACACACAACAAATTAATTTAAGCTATTTTATGAATTTCCTATTTTAATTATGGTTCTTGTCTTGGATGGAGAAAGGGTTGAACAGGGTTATTTAATGCAATTTTTTAAAGGGTACCATAGAAGAATCCTTTATGTCAGGTTTTGTTTGAATTGGCTTTTAGTTATAATGGAGATTTTTAACCAAATTTGACTTGAGAAAATTTTGATTTTATAGAATATTGAATTACCCTGTATGTGCAGCTAAACATACCTTTCGTTAGGGTTACTTTTATCATGGAATAACAGAAACCAACAAAAAAACATTTGAGAGTGTTACGGTAAATCAATGTAAATAATCAAATATGTACGGTGAAAATTCAGAGATTTAATGTTTATTTATTATCATTTAGATGAGCCACCATCTGACGGGAAGATAACCTTTAAAAAGCCAGAAAAAAGATCAAGTGACACAAAATCAGAATTAAATGCTAGCTCATCTAAAAAGAAGAAAGACAGTCCAAAATCTGTGAAATCAAACTGTAAAAAAGTAAAAGACAAAAAACTTTTATCATTTGGGAATGAAGATGATGAGGATGAAGATACATAGTGTATTAGTCATATATTTTATCAATGTTTTAACCAGTTGTTCTATTCAAGAATCAGTTAAAATGAAGTGAGTGTCTGGCCTGAAGAATGGAAACATGAAGTAACAGATTTTAATTGGATGTCACATAAGAAAGGTGGCACTTTAATGACATTTACATGTAGTTTACACAATGACAACATTTATTGACACATTGTCAAGTCATTTATGATCAAACAAGAAAAACATTTTACAACTTTATACTGATAATTGACTCCAAGGGAGGCTTCATTAAAAAATTATCATTTTTTAGGTCATTTTAATAAATTAGTTGAAAGAAGAGGCATGAGAAGCAAAGCACATAAAGAACTATTAGAAAATCCATGTTTATACAAAATGTTCACATACCATTAACCTATATCCACAACATTATAAATTTTGAATTTCAATATTTTAGAGCATGCAAGGTCAGCCATCATGGATTTGTCCTCAAAACACAAATTTTATCCTGGCTTTCTGCATAATATCAAATAAAACTATCAAAATGCTTTATAAAAAAAAAATTGAATGCAAGTAGGATTGGCTTCAAAGCACAAAAATTGGTAAGAAACATGCAATGATCATTCAGGCATGTTATAGGATTAAACAGTAAGAAATTATCAAATGTGTAAACTTACTCAATCACAGACAGATTTTACACATTTATAATTTCCTAAAACACAGTGTTTAATCCTTATAATTCTAATAAATAGTCATTGCGATTTTACAGCTACAGAAACCCAAAGCCAGAAAGCGATTGAATATACAAAACATACTACAAAAGAAATTTCGGTTCTGTATATATTAATAGAAAAAAACCCAACAAAATAAGCCAAATTTTTGTCTCCCTGCGACGATTGTCGCTGGATTGTTTGTTTGAATGATGTTTAATGCCACTTTCAGCAATTTTTCATCTATTTCATGGCATCCAGTTTTTATTGGGGGAGGAAGCCAGACTACCCGGAGAGAACCCCCAACCTACTGTAGGAAAACTGGCAATCCTTGTAAATTAAGATTGGAGTCAAGTACACCCTGCCCGCAGTGGGACTCGAACCCGCAACCTCAGTGTTGACAGACCACATGATCATCAGCAGACGAACTACCTTAACCACTCGGCCACTGAGGCCCCTGATTGTCTCTGGAGGCGAGACATATGTATATGGGAATCTGTCGCCGGCGGTGGTGGCGTAAACACTGGACATCTTGCTTCATATCTTATTAAGCCCAAGCCCATCAAATTTGGTCCATTGGTAGATTATGATGAGTATTTGCCAGTCAGTCACCTGTCACTTGACCTCGACTTCAATTTCACAGCGACTACGTTTTAAAGTTTTTGGGTTACGGCAGTTCCTCTGTAACCACGCATGGTAGGATGACAATATTTGGTATATAGGTTGCTGATGAATAGTACATGACTGTCTGGTAGGTGTCACCAGACCTTGACCTCAATTTCACGGTTCAGGGACTACGTTCAAGTTTTTGGGTTACGGCAGTTCCTCTGTAACCACGCATGGTAGGATGACAATTTCACGGTCCAGCAACTAAGTTTTTGGATTAGGTCTGTTTCTCTGTAACCATGCATAGTATATTTTAAATGATAACAATTTAATGCGATTTACGTAATGCTTTTGACATAATTTTTTTCGTTACTGATGCGGAATGGAGGCAAGACATTTATTTGTTTCCACACTTGTTTAGGTTTATTAGGGCCCGCCACTTTGTGGCAGACGCCCTATAGCAATCAGTCTGTCTGCCCCTTCTGAACCTAATCGTGTCTAGGTTATAACTTTATTTATCTTTTGAGGTAGGCTTTGTTTTTTGGAAGGTGGATAAATAATATCTAGGCGATGTGTCGCATACCATGGTTGTTGACCTTTGACCATAACATTAAGGTCAACTGGCCCACAGAGATGGGTACCATCTCACTGATATCTAGTTATATTTTATTTGAAATCTCAAATGATTTAATTAGAAATCATTGCGACAAACAAAACATTGTTCTTTCTCTGTGCAATATGCTAGGACACCATCTTTGTTATGTTAGATACCAAAAGTAGTCCACTCAGAGGAAATATCGATTAATAAATTATATGAGATGACGTAATTTAAGTGTTTTTATCCAATCAAAGCACTTAATATTCATAAATTACAGCTTGAATAGAATTATTGTCAAATCAATGATTTCTTAGTTGTTTATGAATTTCATCCTATAGGGTCCTATTTTAAATGTGACCTGCTGCTACCTTAATCTTGGATTTTAAACTGCACCAAAAAACACAGACTTCATTTATAATCATTATACAATACATGTAAGTTTGATTCCAATCGAAATGAGATAAGGCTTTGGCTGACAACTGGACACAAAGTGCTTAGCTAAGTACAAGTAGCAATGTTAACATGAGTTTACCGGTAGTTTATGGTCAAGAAAGCCATTCATAGTGCATGTGAGAGAAAACATGAATCCATGTCTCCTTTTTTCTAACCTATAGGGTACTCTTATTACATCTCCTTGACAAAAAAATCAGGGGCATATTCATTTACCCCTCATTTCTTCATCTGCCTAGATTGTGGGTCATTTCCTGCTTGACTATCTTCTTCAGTTTTAAGGGTACAGCATTTATATTTTGTTTAATGTGTGTACTCATAATGGAGGCATGCATGGCAAAAGGATTTAAGAAAAATACTCTTAAAAGTAGAGATATTTTGACAAATGATTTAAGGGTACATGCCTTTTCCTGCTATCTTCAACCTGATTTTTAGAGCTACAACATTTATTTTTAGTAGGATATTTGTGCACATAATGATGGTGTCCAGGAGTGAAGGATTTTGATTTTCATTTAAATATTTTCTTAAAATTAGATAGTTGCAGGTTGCTGGCCATGTAGGGGTACATGGTTTTTCCAGTAATCTTCTCCTTCATCTTTGAAGCTACAGCATTTATATTTGGTAGGATATTTGAACACATAATAGAGATGTGCAGAGTTAAAGGATTTTCACTCGGTCAGATTGCAGGCCATGTGGGGCATGGCTTGTCCAGCAATCTTCGCTGGTGGTCAAAGCAAGGTAATACAAGATACACCTTTATGTGTACATGTTATCCCAAGTTGAATATTGTAAAACATCATGTATAGAAACTGTAAAGAGCTTGAGATTTTCAACATTGCCACTTACAAATCAACCTTTCCACTAATTCTCACAGGATACTCTAGTTTTTGTTTTGTACCCTGCTTCATATATTGGCTGTGATAATTTTTTTTACCTTCCTCCTATAAAATTCTTCAATTTGATGTTATGGAACGAGATGATGTGAAATCTTAATCTACCAGTATACAAAACACAGTCAGGTCAATCTTAAGGCTGCAAACGCGATGTTACTGGCTGGGGTAAAAAGTTCATTTTTTAGTATTCAACATGGCGATAACATAAATATTATACAGTAGGTTAGTAACCTTATAGAGCTCTAACCTTGTGTGATTGTACTGCACAATATGTACTATTACCTCTTAACTTTCAATTGACATAAAAGCACTCCAGTTACCTTTGCTGTTACAAGACACAAATTGCAGTTGATGTATCCAAGTCATAATTGAAGTTACCGTTTTAATTTTAATTGTAATTTTCGACCAAGAAATTTAACTTTAACTTTGTCACTGGAACGTGAAATTGAGGTCATGGTCAGTTGAAACCTAGGAGACACTCGTGTACTAATCATTAGCAATCTATATACCAAATACTGTCATCCTACCATGCATTGTTACAGAGTAAGTGCCCTAATCCAAAACCTTTAATGTTGTTGCTGGACCGTGAAATTGAGGTCAAGGTCAGGTGACACCTACCAGACAGTCATGTACTACTCATCAGACACCTATATACCAAATATTGTCATCCTACCATGCGTGGTTACAGAGGAACTGCTGTAAGCAAAAACTTTAACGTAGTCGCTGGACCATGAAATTGAGGTCAAGGTCAGGTGACACCTACCAGACAGTAATGTACTATTCATCAGCAACCTATATACCAAATATTATCATCCTACCAAGATGTTTAAGTGTTTATGCCGCCACTGCCGATGGATTCCCATACATATGTCTTGCCTGCAGCCACTATTGTCGCAGGCCAGACAAAAACCCTCCAACCTTTGGAAGGTAAACTGACAATTCTTGTCAAATAAAGTTGGAGTCGAGCACACCCTGCCTGCAGTTGGACTTGAACAAACAACTTCAGCATTTGGCACATTATCAATAATAGATGATTAACTACCTTAACCACTCTGCCATTGAGGCCCAACAAACCAACAAACAAATAAGTACAACAAACACTATGAACAAGGGGTGATATCCAACAAACTTGGTTAATACAGTTAGATTAACAAATTTGTATAGAACATTTGTCTGGTACTTGCTATGATATATCTGCAAAATTATTCAAGTGGCATTCACCCACTAAAGGCTGTTACATTACAAAGTCTAGTGGAGTAGAAAGGAATTATTTATTTTTGGAATTTGGTTGGGAGTCATCAGACAAAGCAAAAAGGTATAAGGTTGTTGGGAACTTTTGTCCTTCTCTCCCATAATGCTTTTAATAGAATAGCCTTCAGTCTGAAGTAAATAATGAAAGTCATTCAAATATAAATGGATTTATTTATGTATAAATATATTCTTCAGTTTCATAAATAAATCTGTGACTATTATTATAAATGTTAACAAATTCATACACTCGTTATATCCAAACAATTTGGACAAAAAAATACTGAAAAATATAAATTCACAATAAATTAAGGACGGAAATTTTTAAGTTTCTACCAGATGTGTGCACAAATAAAGGACAGAATGTAAAATGGAAAATATTAAAAATGGTGGAATGTCAAGACTTAGAATATTACAGTTTCATTTAAAGTAATAAACTGTTGACAGTATAAAAAACAAATTACAAAGACAATAAAACAAAATATCACAGTTCTGTAGCTTAATTATTAAATAGAGTTCGTGCTTAAGGTGTGACCCCTTTAAGGTAAAACACCCACTGGGCATTAGAAGTTCCTCCAGCAGACTTCAGACAGGTAACAACTAATTTCCCCATCACCTGGGCTTTTGAACCACTATCGTTGCCATGGAAGCCAACACCAATTCTCTGGTCTCTTGGTCCACGTACAGTGTCACTTTGTTTTGTAACATAAAACAGTTCATTGTCCACTTGGTATGTGAACGATGTTTGTCCATGGAATACATTTCTGAATGGAATATTTGTAGTCTGTCCAGACTTTATGATAAAAGGACCTTGTGGTTTGGCAGGGACACATGTTCCATATAGTGGGAAAATATATTCTCCACTTGTTGGGGAACTGATTGTCAATATTCCTTTATGTTCTCCAAGTTGTGAGGGTTCAAAGGTCACATCCACAGTAACATCTGTACCACCTGTTGAACCAGGAACAGCTGCAACTGTTTTGTCAACATGGAAATTGTGATGGTTGTCAACCTAAAATATCGAATAATAAAAGTTTTGACATTATATTAAACATTAACTACTTTTTTTTAATTGCAAATGAATACTTGATAAAAAGTAGATCTAAATATTGTTTTACCAGTTTGTATGTATAAATAAATTATATTAGGACATGCTATGTGTTGGAAATGACCAATTTATTTAAAAAAAATATAGTTTGTTTTGTAAGCTAAAAATCTGATTTGATTGGCCTATTCAAATCGAGCAACCAATATTAAATTATATAACTTGACTTTGTCACATGACCTATTCTTGCGCAGTTAATATTCAAATAGTCCCATGACATCATAGATTTTTTTATCATTAAAATTGTCAAGATTTATAGCTAAGATTAAATTATATGGAATATTTCAAATTTCTGAACAGGTTATACTCTATAACCTGGCTTGGATCTGTTTACACCATTCATAAACTGCTTCATGATTTATTGGGTGTAAACAGACCCAAACCATGATATATCTTAAGACATGTTCAGAAATTTGAAATAATCTTTAAATGTCTTGTCAGCACAGCAATGTTTTGTCAAAATAAACTCGCACTGAAGTAGTGCTGAATTAAAATATGAAGAACACTTGCAGGTACAAACTAAATGGTACATCTGTTTACTTACCTTACAGGCAAAGGCTGGCTTTATTTGTTTACACAAGTTAAGTTTATAGTCGAGCTTTGTATGTTTGGAAAAGATAAGAACTTCCTGTTTACTTACCTTACAGGCATAGACTGGCCGTGTTTGTTTTGAGAAGTTAAGGACTTTCTGTTTACTTACCTTACAGGCATAGACTGGCCGAGTTTGTATTGAGAAGTTAAGGACTTCCTGTTTACTTACCTTACAGGCATAGACTGGCCGTGTTTGTTTTGAGAAGTTAAGAACTTCCTGTTTACTTACCTTACAGGCATAGTCTGGCTTTGTTTTCAGAAGTTAAGGACTTCCTGTTTACTTACCTTACAGGCATAGTCTGGCTTTGTTTGTTTTGAGAAGTTAAGGAATTTGGCTACTAAGACTTGATTCTGTCCAAGACAACAATGAAAGTATAATGCTTTCTCGGGACCAGCAGGAGTGGCTTTCAGGTTGACCTCATAGGTGTAAGTTCCAAGGTCATTGCTTGTAAATTCAATTTTACCAGCTGTTTCTCCAACCTTTGAGGGTTGGTAAGTAAATGTGCAGACATGCTAAAAGAAGAAAAAAGTTCGATCATTTATTTGCATAACAAAATTTACTTAAGTTTTCATTCAAAACATGGTAAACAAGTTTTTATTAATTAAATATAATATAATATGACATTATGGCTTCCTAAATTAAACCATACAGAAAATTTTCAACTTTTTTGTTAATTTATACGTGTGTATCTTGTGTTTACAAGGTACTGATCTAAGTTTTTGAACAAAAATTGAAAGTTTCAGAAAAGAAAACTGAACTGAACTAAGACATAAATATCAACTTTACACACCTTTGAGCCCTTCTGTACAATGAATTGATTCGGTATCTGTATTTCAGGTGGACATGTGACATTGAATGTAACAGGGGTATCCAGTGGGTTTTCCAAGGTAATCTTGTGTTCTAACATTTTCCTAACCGGGGTACTCAGGTCTATTGTACCAATGATGTTTGGTTTAATAGCTTTGAAGGATACATCATACACTATATACTCTCCTGATTTCTCATTTGTAAATGTGATCTGAAATTAAATAGCATTAAACACCATAAATGTTACATTCCCTTTTTTGCAGTACTGAAGCTCTTTTTTGGAAGAATAATATGTTATAAAACAAATTAAGTCTTATATTGTCTGTAATCAGAAAATATAAATCAAGACAAATTAAATTTTAATTTTGTGTTTAGGATTTAACCAGAACAATCCTAACCTTCATTTGTGTTGTTCCCTCCTTGTAGAAATACATAGACAATTTGAAATCTTTAGACCCACTGGCAGGTACATCTACATAATGCATGTGTTCTATGGCGGTGGAGGCATCTTTCTTTATGTCTTCTCTTGTCACTTTAAATCTGAAATTGTTAATAAATACAATATTTTTGGCATAATGCCATGAATTAATGCACAATACAAAAATATATTTTTTGCTGAAGAGTTCTTAACTCGGCTACCAGTATATTTTTGTTCTTGTTAAAAGCTTTATTTTCTTTGGTTTTATAATCTTACTTCCTTCAAACTTCTTGTTTAAATATTTTTGCAAATTACAAATAGTGGCATGTTATCAAAGTTTCTGTTATTTATAAATGTGCACAAAGTTGTTATTTATCATACACAGATATATTTTTTTTTATCTCAGACTAAACTGATTACAATTAATCACATACATGTATTTAAGTAACATACCTCTGTGGTTGTTTTATCCAGTTTTTGATTGGTAGAAGTTCAGTGTACCAGATCTTACAAGGAACCTCAACTGGTTTATGAATAATTGGTTTTGGAGGTTCTGATATTCCAATTAGGGTCCAGCACAGTCCACTTCCATCTGGTGTTGGGAAGAATATTGAACCCTAAAAAAATTGGAACAATCCTTAAACTATATTTTCGGTCGAGTAGTATTAGGGTATAAAAGAAAACTGACATCAAATTCTTTCACCATCATTATTTATTTATATGTAAGAAAATAACTCAATAACTCAATTTAAAGGTAACTGGTATTAACTGGAAAATAACAAAAACAATACTAGAAAAAACAATCTAGAAAAAAAGTATTATTTGTGATTTACATACCATTTGTAATACATATTTAAGTTTAAAGTAAATAACAATTAATTTTCATGTTTGAAGAGGTATACTTGAAGGCAATTTTCTGTGTACCAGTTGCAGTTGCATAGTAAATAATGAGTAACATTCTATTA
Source organism: Limnoperna fortunei (assembly GCA_944474755.1). NCBI lineage: Eukaryota > Metazoa > Mollusca > Bivalvia > Mytilida > Modiolidae > Limnoperna > Limnoperna fortunei. Next base: position 57,744,727 of record OX104112.1, on the reverse strand, counting down.
TGTCTGGTATCTTCAGAGAATTATTAAATGTGCATTATTAGATCTTGGGGGAATATAACTGAGAAATACAAGTTGAAACCATCCTCACAAGTCAGGGTTTCTGTGTCCACGAAACCCTGACAAACTTAGGTACGAAGGCTAGAAGTCACTATTTTGATTGGCTACATCATACCTGCATGTAGCCAATAAAAAGCTCGCTTTCATTCCCGACTTGGTTAGGGGATATCCCGATGTCGATTGTAAATAAACCAAACGGATGTGTTGCGTAGACCATGTGAAAATCAGTGTATTTTGTACAGTAGTGTTAATAGCTTGTTATTACCGCGTTATTATTAAGTTGCTATACGTTTTCTTCACATTCACGAATGAGTAATAATGACCAATGCCAAACACTTGCTTCTTTCAAGCAATTTCATTAGTTGATATTTTGAACGATTGACGTCATATGAAGAACTTCTAGCCCGGGAATTTCCTACCTAAGTTTGTCAGGGTTTCGTGGACACATGTGGACACAGAAACCCTGACTTGTGAGGATGAGTTGAAACTTGACAATAGTTTCTTAGTAACCAACAGTACTTACAGTGTCTTTAATACCATCATGAGTCATCTTAACTGGCTTGTATGTAAGTGGATAATTTTCTGCCTTCTGTGCTTCTACTTTAAATGTAGTAGGTCCGCTCCACTGGTCTCCTGTTATTATAGGACGTAAATTCCAAGATTGATTGGTAGTATTTCTAAGTGTTAACATTTTTGTTTCCTCCTCTCTGACGGGGACAGTGAATGGATGTAAGGACTGACTTTCTCTTTGATTAACAGCAGTACACATTCCGGTCAAGGTCAAGGTCACAGGTTTGTGAGGACCACCTTCAATAAAGCACTGCAAGTTCTGAAATTAAAAAAAAAAAAACAGTGTAATATTTGGATACATTTAAAGATGTAATTATTTACATTTTTTTAAACATATTTTTAATAATCACAGCAATTGTAGCAAGAAATATCAGATCATTAATTTCTATCAACAGAGTATGTCTAGCAGTTGTTTAATTCTGTAAAAATAAAAAAAATATTATTAGGAATGTTACTGGTATTCTTATTAAAAAATATTAATCTTGTTTGTAATCTTACTTCATATCTGATATCCTTCTTTTCCTGTTTGGGTTCAAAGGTCACCTCAAAAGTGACTTCCATACCAGGTGTAATGTATCCCTCAACAGGATAGATGTTGAAGTCAGGCTTGAACTTTTTGACATCCCAGCAGAACCTATAAAGATATGATATAGTAGTTCATTATGCAATCATTACAATTGCTGTACAATATAGAAATTAATAACTTCTAATAATAATCCTGTTAATTAGTGAACAGCGCTGGAGAACACAAAGAAATGATTTATACATAAAAATGTATAACCAATAACATATCCAAGGGTGTTTTCATTTTTGGACCAAAAAATACGGCTTTATTAAATCAATGTATTGCTAATTAATGGTACAAATTAAATTTATTGTTTTACTTTGAGTCAATGACCAGTAATGAGAAATTTATCAATCTACTTCATACCAATTCAAGATATATTTTGTTTCTTGTTATGTCAATTTGTACTTTAGTGGAAAACAAAACATTAGGCAAAACACAATCAATCAATCAAAATGAAACTCCAGAATCATCATAAACAACATACTTAGCATTCATATCTCCAGTGTTGCTCATGACAATTTTCCTAGATGCAGAGCTATTTTTGAAAACACTTCCAAAAGGAATGGCTGTTGTGTCCAGGTTGATTTCCATTCCCAATACACATCCCTTAATTGCAAACAATGGTTGAGAATGTCCAGCACATTCCATGTATACCTGAGAATAGAAAACATAGACTAATTAATGTACTCAAGATACCGGCAACAGGTTGAACAATCTGTATACTATGGTTAAAATGTTCAAGATTACAATATTATATTGTTTTCTTTTAAATAAAATAAAATATTAAGAGTGCTGTATGATTAAAAAAAAATTAAAACATAAAATAAAATAATTGTCTATTGTTTAAAAATTAAAAAAAAAATAAATAAAAATATGTTCTATTATTTATGTGTTCATACCTCCTCTGTAAATTGTGGAATTCTATGTTTGTTTTGTAATTTTACGACAACGGAACATGTTCCACCTTTGCCCTCTAAAGTTATGCTGTCTGTTGTTGAAATAGACAAAGCATTAGTCTGTTGTAATGCTGGAGTGGTGGGGGTTAGTGCCAGTTTGAAAGTGATCGGTGCCGGACTGTTGTTTACTATGGGCACAACTGGAGGTTTCTTGATTTTACCACCCACAACAAGTGATCCAATATTTACAATTGATTCAGCAACCTCAATCTAAAATCAAACAAAATTATAATGTTACCTAATGCATAATAATTTAATTTATTCAAATAAACTGTTACTTCTACATATTAACAATAAATACATATTTATTTAATAACTTAAACAATGCAGAAACCTCAGATTTTAACATATTCATTTCCAAAAAATTAACACATTCACCAATAGTGCAACTTTACAAGCACAGAGACATTTATACATCAAAACTAGCATATTATGAACCAATTTTTATATAATTATCTGTTATATTTTTACAATAACTTTAGTAATTCAATTGTACAATCTGTTTATATACAGGTATAGATACTTCCTGTATTGAAATATCATTAACAACATGTATAGTTTTATTCCATGTTTCTTAGCTTCCGAAAAGAAAATGTAGTTTTGAAGTAATGAAACTTTAATTATTAAATTTAAAACAAATGAAAGCAAATTTCCCTTTAAAAAAGTTTTCATACATGTATACTGATATAATTTTGTTTTATTTTCAGGCAGTCTTTCTGCTTGTTATTTAATTATATAGTAATAACAATATATTATATAATTATATATTATATATTATATAATTATATAGTTTTTATAAACGACTCTTTACCTTCATTTCTGTTCCTGTTCCAACTATCTGAACACTGTTACGAGAGAGCCCATTTATCTCAAACGTGATCGCTTCTTTATACACCCTAGCCTGTCTGGGTATAAATGTAAACAGGACATCCACAGACTGACCTGGCGAGATCACACAAGGCCTAAAGTTATGATGAAGATGGTCTGTAGGTACATATAAACAGTTGACACTAATGTCTTTTCTGTCTTTGTTTGTAAGTTTTAGCACTGTGGTTCGATCTGGCATGCCAGCTTTGTAGATAAAGCAGTTTCCAAAGTTGTATGATTGGAATGAGAAGTGTAACCCTGGTGTGACACCAAGACCTTCTAATCCAATGTTGTATGTTGGTCCATTCTTAATCTGAAAAACAAAAGGAATATGTTGTTCATTAAAAATGACAAAATCAAACTATTATTTTCTGACTTCTGGTACATGATCTGCCAAGTTCATAGTTTTTAAACAAACCAAAACAACTATTGGGCTAAATTATATTCAAATCTGTATCAATTTCTTTTGATCCTCGAAAGTAAAGAAACATTTGTGTAATTTATTATTTAACAAGTAAGTAATTACGAGTACATTTCTCTATAACACAGGTAATATTTACTACTAGCTACTAGATAAATAAGAAATTTAATGTAAAGAATCTGAAAATAATTCCATCAAGAAATGCAAAAAAATAAAACAAGTAAAGTAAAAAGCATTCAACAAAGAACTTAACTACCATACACAATAACAAAATCTACATGAAAAGTAATAAATAACTGCCATTCTTACCTTAAGTACCAATTCACAATCTTTCAATGTGGTACGACTAGGTGGACAGAATACTAGCTTACATACAGCTTTCTCCCCATGAAGAACCCCACCAAGACTTGGTGTTATAGTAACCATATCCTTCTTCTGAGAATTCATATTTAATTCCCATACATAGTCAAAGTTAAACTTTCCAGAATTGATAATGGTCAAATTTCTTATTTGTTGTTCATTCACTTCAACCTAAAACAAGAAATGCACAGTAAATGAAGATTTTACTTATTTTTGCATTTATTGTTAACCTACAACTATATTCATGTAAACCCAAACCGTGTTATCTTAATTTATGATTTATCAATGCATATGGATAACAATCCTACCGTCGAAAGAAAAATAAAACATTTTATTTCCAATGTGTAATCTGTTGGCATAGTGTTTACTTTAAAAATTACCATTCTTTGTACAAGAGCATGACTAAAATTCATTGAATCTATTTGTGGAAAGTCTAATGGGGACTGATGACCCACCTTTTAATGTGAACAAATATGAACATGCTCAAAAGACAACATTAAAGCAAATAACTTGTTTAGTTTTAGAATTTAACTTGTATACTGGAAAACAATTTAGACTAATGGCCTGTGTATTAAATTATACTCCTTACCTCACCAAACCGTATAATATTCATGCCATTGCTAATAAGTTCTTCTACCCGTCCTTGAGAATCTTCACAGAGTAACTGCGAGTTCATTGAGTAACCCTCTGCTTTCACATTGAGAGTCACTGGTGTAACTTTCCTCTTGACTCTACATACTATGTTGAAATTCACTTCCTTGTCAGAATTTGGAGCAAAATGTAACTGAACTGGTACTCTGAAGACATTAACAAACATTATATTGCCAATGTACCCTATCTCAACAGTTTTCCAATTGTTCTCTCATTTCAAATGTTGTTGACTTGTTTAATCAACAACAATGACCAAAAGTAAAAAATCCCAAATACCAACAGATCTATCCCCAGCATGTTAAACATCACTAATCAAATGATGCTTTCCCTTTAAAAGCAATTAAAGTTTTAAACAATACTTTTGTCTAAGATAGAATTCACATTATTTATAGAAACTAAATGCATAAAAAACTCGTCTTAAATCTAAATATTTTACATATTTATACAGTGTTCCATTTTGTTTTTAGCTTGATTTCAGCAATATATGAGAGTGACAATTTTTTTGACACAATAGAAAGAAACAGTATAAAGGAGTGATTATGAATCTCACCTTGATTTGGCTGGTATAATACCAGTCATTGGTTCAACTTTAATGTGGGCGGAGAACCCTGCTGAGTGACATGAATCAGGTTCAAGAGTGTATGTGAAAGGTTCATCTTCATTGTTAATGATGTAAACACTCTCTAGTGCCTGGTGACCTGTAATGTAAAAGGTTAATTTTACCAATGATGTCTAAATAGGTTGAATACTCAATTTTTAGAATTAAAATTTGGTTTTGTAAAATAAATACTTACCATCATAAATTTAGATATTCTCCCTATTCGCAGCTTGTGAACCGGAAGTACTACAAATAAAATACCCTTTGAGACAACCCCCATTCCCACCTGGCGCATGTGCACCCATACTCTCCATCATTTTCTGTGAACCAAACAGCTAGTTCCCAGAGGGGGATGAAGGGGAGGTGGGAGGGACCTTCAATTTATGATGGTAAGTATTTATTTTACAAAACCAAATTTTAATTCTAAAAATTGAGTTTTTATTACAATAAATACGTTACCATCATAAATTTAGATATAAACTGAATTTAACGTAATGCTGAATCCCCCTCAAAATTGGGGGGAACCACCACCTGTTGAGCAGTAACCAAAGGTCCCAAAGCAAAGAGGTTGTCACAATGATGGGGCATAGAGCGCAAGTAGTGGTTATAGAAGGTACTGTCTGACCTCCAATAACCAGCTGACAAAACCTCAGATAAAGAAGAGGAATTAAAAATATTCCAGGAGGAGGCTAACGCTCTTACTTCATGTGCCTTAACTTTATGCTTAGATAAAGTATTAGGAGGAGAGGATTTGTAAGCCATAAGGACAGTTTGACAAATCCAAGTAGAAATGGTTTTTGCTGAAATATCCTGCACTCCCTTTTTAATAGGTATAAATAGACGGGTAGAGTTAGGTCTTCTCAGGCTAGAAGACCTAGATAAATATTCCAGCAAAGTTCTAACTGGACACAAAGTCTTATCACCGGCCACTGCAGGTAAAGATGGAATGGTGATAATCCCAGAGCCTTTGTCTGCCAATTGATTCTTGGCTAGGAAAGAAGGATCTGTTAACAGTGTCACTGAAGTCTTGTCTGCTGTAAATCGCATACAGGATTCAGAAATAGAAAAAGCATGAATCTCACTCCTCCTTCGTCCAGAAGCTAAGGCCAGAAGAAAACAACATTTATAAGATAAATGTTGGAAACTAGTAGAGGACAAAGGTTCAAAAGGAGAAAGCTGTAAGGCTTTCAAAACTACAGCCAAGTCCCAAGGAGGAACCAAACGTCTCTGTTTGGGACGCTCCAAGTAAAAATTTTTAATAAGGAGAGACAAAAACTGGTTTTCTCCAAAATTCTCACCTCCAGAAAGGTGAATAGTTCTGGAAATAGCAGACCTATAACCTTTAATAGTAGATGGTGCAAAACCTTGATCCTCAAAAAGAAAAATGAAAAAATCAGCTAACTGTTGTACAGAGGCTGAGAGAGGATCAATTTGTTTCGAGTTACACCAAGAACAAAAGATTGACCACTTGGAATCATATATGGCCCCTGTGGATTGTCTAACTGATCCAGAGATACGCTTGGTTGCCCTGCCAGAAAAGCCTCTCTTTCTGATTCCTGACCTGATAGCATCCAAGCGTGAAGACGTAGAAGCTGAACACCTGAGTGTAGCTTCCTGCCTTTGAACTGTGATAATAGATCCTTCCGAAGAGGAAGACAAAGAGGATTTGCACAGGACAACTGCAGCAGATCTGGAAACCAACTCTGTCTCGGCCAGGCTGGAGCAATAAGAATGGTCTTGCAACCCTCCTTGCGAATCTTGTACAGAATTCTGGGAAGGAGACGAAAGGGAGGAAACATGTAACTGAACATCCCTTTCCAAGGAATCGACATAGCATCTACTGCTATCGCCTTGTCGTCCGGAATGGGAGATACATAGGTTTCCAGTTTGTGATTTAAACTGGTTGCAAACAGATCTATGTGGGGACGATCCCACAACAGAATGATCTGCTGAAAAACTGCTGGATGTAATTCCCATTCCGTATTCACAGGATTCTGAGAGCGAGATAGAAGATCTGCTACAAGATTCTGTCTGCCTGGTACATGCCTCACTGTCAGAGAAGTATCGATTCTGTTGCAAAACAGAAGAATCTCTCTGCAGAGAAGAAACAGAGGGTAAGAGTGGGTTCCGCCCTGGTTCTGAAGATAAGCCACCACAGTTGAATTGTCTGTGGCTATCAACAGAGGCTGACCCTGAACTACTTCCATGAAGTGTCTCAGGGCCAGCAAAACTGCCCTCATCTCTAGAACATTGATGTGATCCTCCAACTCGAGAGGAGACCAAAGGCCTGAAACTGACCTGCCTTCCAGATAAGCGCCCCAACCTGAAAGGGAGGCGTCTGTGAACAGCGTCAGTTTTGGAGCCGGGGGATCTAGAGGTAAACCTTTTAGAAGGTTCTCCCTCTGTAACCACCAATTGAGATGAGGGAGAAGTTGAGGCTGCACAGGAATGAGAGCTTCCCATTCCTGAGATGCTGGATGCCAAAACTCCATGAGATACCACTGAATAGGTCGAATGTGAAGACGACCCAATGGTACTATGTCCATCAGTGATATCAGGAAACCCACTAACTGAAGGAAACGTCGAGCAGGGATAGAAGAGGCTTGCGAAATCTCGATCACTAGCTGGTGTAACTTCAGAATTTTCTCCTCTGGAGGAACAACAAGGCCCAAGACTGTAAGGTACCTTTCCCCGAGAAAAAGGAAATCTTGACTGGGGAGAATGTCTGATTTCTCCCAAGAAATCAGAAATCCCAATTTCAAAAGAAGATGGATTACAAATTGGGTGTGTTCTTCCAGAAGAGAAAAAGACTGATTCTTCACCAGAGAATCGTCGAGGTAAGAGTGAATGAAAATCGACTGGGTGTGAAGAAAAGCCACAACCGTCTGAAACACTCTTGTAAATACCAAAGGGGCCGTGGAAAGGCCGAAGGGCATTGCTTTGAAAGCATAAACCTTGCCTGCCCACACCAACCTGAGATACCTCCGAAACCTGTGTGCTATTCCAATATGGAAGTAGGCATCGGTCAAGTCTAGAGAGGTAGTCCACATCCCAGGAAGGATGGATGCCCTGATTGACCTGTTGGTTTCCATTTTGAAATGGGGAACCACCAAGAACCGATTCAGGGCCGAAAGGTCTAGCACCGGTCTCATTTTCCCGTTCTTTTTGGGAACCAAAAATAGACGGGAATAAAAACCTGGACTGATTGGTGGAATAACTTCCTCCAACACACCTTTCTGAAGCAGGGTTCCCACCTCTTCCTGCAACAATCGATTCTTGACAGAATCTCTTGTCTGGGAAAGATCCAAGGGAACTGACGACAATGGGGGGACCTCCTGAAAATGAAGTCCCAGTCCCCTCCGTAGTACTGAAAGAACCCACTTGTCTTCTGTAATCAGTTGCCACTGAGGAAGAAAGTGAGACAACCTGCCCCCCACTGGGATCCCAGGAAGCGGAGTAGTAAAAAACACCTTTTCCAAGGGAACCCGGGGAAGTACTACCGGAGGGGAAAGCCCATCATTTCTGCTGTTTCTTCCTCCTCACAAATCTGCGCTTCTTGCCAGCAGAAGAAGAAGGAACAACAGAACTAGGGTTAGCTGATCTCTTCCCACCAAGTGTGGGCCGAGATACTGAACCCTGAGGTTTGGCAGAGGAGGAGTGTGACTGAGACGTCGACACTTTCCTCTTACCATCGGAAAGTTGAACATCAACTTTCACAGTGTGAGGGGCCTTGTTAACCTCAGTATGAAGTTTATCCAAGGACATCCCAAACAACTTCTCTTGAAAAAGAGGAGAAAATAACAACGACTCCTGCAAAACCTCAGAGACGGGAGATTTTTCTAAAATCTCTTGCCTCTTGGCAAAGGAAAAGTTAGCCAGAGTGCCAAGCAACAGTAACTGCGAGGCCCCTAGGCTACCATCCACTTGCAGGAGAAAAGCTTTAAGCTCGTTAAACTCCTCTCCCTTGTCTTTCAGCAAGGTTCCAGCCGCTGCCAAAAAATGCTCAGCATTCTGGAGTACTGAAGACAAAAGTCTGAGGTTGTTCTCCGACTTTGCCCACAAAGCCTGAGATAACCTCAAACCGTCCACTGGTTTAGAACCCAAAACCCCAGAAAAAGCCTTATCAACTGCTGGGGCCAACTTTCCCATGGAAGAACCGTGGATCTCAAAATCCCTCGGCTTGACCTTACCTGGGAAAGACAGAGGACCAAAACCAGTGAACTTCTGAGGAGTTGAAGAAGCTAACTCCTGGAAAGTAGAATTAATAGTCAAGAAGGCAGACTTGAAATGTCCAGACTCTGGAAAGGACCTATAACCCTTAGGGTTGTCCTTAACAAGACCAGAACACGTCATAAAATCAGACGGTGGAATGGTCTTATGAGGAGGGGAGGAAAGAGGGAAGCTACCAAGCCCCCTCTGAATGGCATACACCCTATTCCTCAGAGAATCTGGAACCGAAGATGGAGAATCCTGTGCAACAGGAGATAGAGGATCTGCTGTTGCAGAAAGAGAATCCTCATCCTCTGACAAGAAAACCGCTTCTTGACTACGAGGAGCCAGAGAAATGCTATCACTCTCCTCCTGGATAGCAGTAGGCGCCTGGGTAGCTAAATTGGATGACTCAGAAAAAGAAGGAGTCCTATTTTCCAGGAGAGATATTCGATTCCCTAATTGCAAGAATTGGGCATTAACCACCGCTTGCAACTTGGAAATAGAACATGTCAGGGCCTTTATATCTTCACTAGGGGAAGACTCTAAAGGCACCCGACTAGCCATGTCCCTAGAACCTTGCCAACCAGGGGGCAAGGAAAAAGGGTCATAAGGGGGGTAGCCCGGCAGAGGTGGATACTGATAATTTAAAGGCCACCTTGACCTGGTAAAGGAATCGCTCCTTATTCCCGTGGGAAAAGTCTCAGAAGTGGAGACAGAACTTACCACCGAACTTACCACGGAGTCTACTGGTCTTGTAATGGTATGGGTAGCCTTATTAACCGCCGAAAGCCTAAGCTGAGAGGCCGAGCTACGAGGGGCGGAAGCAGTAAACCCTGGAAGAAAGGAAGCATCAGGGGCTACACTCTTATCCCAAAATTCATCCGTGGTGGTCAATGACCGCCACGGTGACAATTCTATTCCGTCCTCCTCCTTGTCACCGATGTTTTGTGACATTGACATGTTCAAGTAAGTCTAATTTTTCTAAATATTACCTGAACTCTTCACAAAATTAAGTAATAATATAAATATTATACAATAAATCTTCACAAACTCTTCCGTATATTACAGACTAAGACTGCAACAAATTCACGTGCAAGCTGTTTGGTGAAACCGGAAAAAATGATGGAGAGTATGGGTGCACATGCGCCAGGTGGGAATGGGGGTTGTCTCAAAGGGTATTTTATTTGTAGTACTTCCGGTTCACAAGCTGCGAATAGGGAGAATATCTAAATTTATGATGGTAACGTATTTATTGTAATAAAATCAAACTTTTCATTAAAACTTTACTACTATAAAAAAACTTGGACCAGCACTAAGTGGTGCTAAGTATACCCCCACTCGACCATTTTATGACCATTCCTTATAATATTCCTTGAAACAGTCTAAGTCGGCTCGGAAAACAGGAAGTAGATAACTGACTGACCTGGAAAGGGGAGGCACGGTACAACTCATCATTCTAAAGATTTGTTAATCGTTTTCTTTACTTCTAAAATGCAGCTACAAAAAAATGCTATTATATGAACAATGGTTTAACCTTGAAATTACCTATCAGCAATGCCTTGAAGTTCATATGTGATCTGTCCATGGCAATGTCTGGTTCTCTGGCTCTGCCTACTAACAGGAATGGCACTGAAATGTTCTGATCAGGGATCACAAACCTCCAGAAGGACTCAACTAGATCCAATTCCATTGATGTGAACTCAAAGGTTACCTATGATACAAATTAAATGAAAAAATTTATGTGAAAGTAACATTTTTCATATAAAAAGATGAGATAATAAAAAGCAACTTCACACTACAATTAATCACTTATAGACAGGACAACAAATCACAAAAAAATCATGAAAAAACAACAATAACAATACAAAAACAAGGCATAAACTATTGGATTGGAACGGTCATGTGGCAGGGTTGAATCAATGGAATGCATAACAAAATTAATGCAGTTTGATGTTAGAACTCATTTTAGATGAGAAGATCAATTATATTTCAAGAACAAAAACTTGACTGTAAAATTACTTAACTTTCATTACAGAAGCAATGCTGCCAAAGTTTTAAGGAATATCAAAAATAAAAAACTATCTCTTCAAGTGATTTGATAATAAACATTGAGTTCAAATGTTTATCTATGATTGTAACACAATACAGAATTTTTCCTTTGATCTTATTATAGATTAATCACACTTATTCTGTGTGTTGTGCAAAATCAGTCTTTTACATAAACTATGGTTTCATGTCACCTGATAAAAAATCAAAATTACGAATGGAACTGCATAGATTGTCTAGACCGTCTGTCTAGCAAGTGATTGTATGACAACAATACTGTCATGTCAGTTTCATATTCTGTTGATTGAATTGTTACAAAACATATATACCACGCCTTATTTGTTAACATTTTTAACCACTTGTACGGAACACACTCGTGTGTATAAATATGATAACTTGTTAAAGGCATGGTATATATATTACTCAATCATTATCAATGAAATGAACTTACAGGGAACCTCTTTCCACTTTTGATAAGTCCTTCTGTTGTAACACATTTAAATGGTGATATTTTTGTAGTGTCGTCATTTCTGTCCTCACATATCCATTCAAAGTTGTAAGGTTTGTTGGTAGGGTTTACTACTCCAAATGTCCTGCAAAGAAATATACAGTTAATATTGGATCATGAATAGTTCATGATAAATTTTACAGTTTATGCTGATTTGTATTTCATACATAACTACAGTTAGCTGAGACTTTGATATTAAAAATGTAATTTTAATTTCTGAACTTACAGAGTTTTCTTCACACCAACTCCAACACAACTAAACTCAATTACTCTCGTGTTAGGATCTAGAGTTGTTCCCCTTGTAGCATCTCCTGGACCTGGTAATTCAGGATCTCTTCTAGCCCCAGTGATGTAATCAGAGTCCTCTAGCTCAAAGTGACAATATGGCATCAGACTTTTACCTCTGAGTCCAACAACAGGTCCTTGTTGGTCTTTCTCTAGATTGGGTATCCTGTAAACACAAACAGAATAATATGTTATTCATAGCACACATAAATCTCCAAAACAATGTAATACAAATATATAAACCATTTAATCATCAAATTTTTTATTAAAGATATACCTATTACAATATTAAAATTTAGACATAGATATAAAACATACAGAAATTTAAAAAATGCATTATTATTTAATCAGTAGTAATAAAATATTTCACAATTTATAGCTTTCATATAGTTGTTATTTTATATTTCATTATTATATAGATGAAATATTGAATTTTCCGAGTGACAGAAATCACGGTAAATCACATGTGAAAATTATCCTTTATTTTCACTCTCGGGTTTTTTCCCGCCAAAATGTCACTCAAATGTGAGTGTCTTTTCGATGATCAAAACACAAAAGCTAAAATAATTGTTCACTAATAGACCGGAACCTGCTAGAACAATATCCTATAACATGTCATTTAGCTTGACAATATCCTTATTTGTTATTTAGCGTGACAATATCCTTATTTGTTATTTCAGAACGAAATATTAGTTAGCTGGCGTCCTGATCCAGATAAGGGCGGCCTTGTTGCAGTTGGTTTTGTACTATACAGATATTCATCCGCCGTTCATAAAATTTAGGATTAAGCATTAAAATGTTACGAAAACAATTTTGATCTAAATAATAAATAGGATAATCAATTGGGCATCGTGAATATCCAAAATATTATCACTTGTGCTGCATAAAGCATCAGATTAAACTCGTGCGCTGAACAAGTTCCGCGCACTCGTTTATCAGATGCGTTATGTGGCACTCGTGATCATATTTTGGATATTCACTCCACCCAATTAATTATACTATAAGCATTATTTGTTATTTACTTACGTGCAAATCAGACGACCCTCATAAGTGTTAACATCAAGGGGAGAGAACTTAACACAAATTCTTTGCTTTTTCCCAGCAGGAATGGTACCAAATTCTGGTGTAATATTAAAGGGAACATAGCTGGCGTCAACATTATCAATACGGGATTCAGGTCTCTCTCCTTCGGACATAAATGTCACAGCTCTTGTTAATGATGGAGCCATATTTTCCATCAATACTTGCCAACTAAAGTCCATCTTTATGTTTCCTTTGTTACTCAAATTAAATCTAAAAAACAAAATATGTTTAAAAAATGAAATATTAAAACTGTATTTTTTGTTGTTGTCAAAGACATTTTTCAATTCCATAATTGAAAAACTTTCTTTACTACAAACATGTTTAATTCCTTATTATATTCATAAAAACAGTCCATGAAACAATATAATCTTCAAGTTCAATTGAATTTACTCCCTTTTCAATCTTCCTAATATGCTGCCGCGTACATTTTCTTAACTTTATTTCCAAAGGTATAAAGCATTTTTTAATTGTGTTTCATACTCATTGCTTTTGGTATTGACTTACTTCTTAATATTGGTTTTTTAAATGCTAAATTTAGAACAGTAGCTATTTTTAGAAGTTAAATGTCTAGGTGTGTTCGATTCTTTAAACATTAAGTAGACTTCCTCTTTTATTCATTTCCTGTTTCCTGTTTATATTTGTGTACCACAAAGGTCGGAGCATTGTACCAATGTCATGATTTATATCCGAAAATATTGTCTTCATCTTTTTGTGACAGACCACTATGTAAGTTTTATTATATTATTTCAGGTTTATATTTAATATTCATATATTTAATTTTGATTTTGCTACAGTAATTTGTGATATTTTCACATACAAATATAGGATTTTCATTATCCTCACTTTGCGAACTATACTTCATTATTCTAGTTACTAATAGTTAAGACAGGCCTTTGATATTTGGCCATTTATAATAAGCCTGTACAAAAGAGAATAGAAGTATTAGGGTATTATACTATAATTTGTCTTTAATTTATTTTTTTTATTATTAATGTTTGATCTCTATATAAATGTATGAATGCACCTCAAGGGAGATAATTTAAACTTTTTCACACTACACTCTTGATTGTAAATTATGAACTTATGATATTTATCATTTGTATTTTTTATTTTAATGTTATATTTGCATTTTTGATAATTATTATCAATTATAATTTTGTTTGACAGATTTTGTATGGAAATTCCTTTTTTGTCTTTGTAGCTTTTTACCACAAGATACATACTACATACCTGCAATGCTAAATAAAGTGAAATTCAGTTTATAGTTTTTCATTGGGCCTAGCTACTATATGTGTATAAAGGTTAACTATCCGTCTGTCACCGAGGCGGAATACCTAACTCAAAATATCTAACACACATTTTTATTTTCTTTTGTAAATTTCAAATACAATGTACTCACTCAAATACCCTAGTCTGGAACATCAGGGTATCTTTGAAATGAACGCTTTCCGTCTTACATCCAAATTTACAGAAATCAGCATTAGCTGAGACCAGAAGTTCTACATTTCTACTAGTGTCTGGGAAATCAGTATAAGCAGGTTCTGGCTCAGTTTCTACAACCTTCTTCTTGGCACCTCTAGAGCTTGTTGGAGCCTTAGATCCACTGTAAATAAACAAGTACTTCCTATGTATTTTGTACAATAGAAAACTGGAATAAGAAGATCTAATTTTTATTTGTAAAATTTTTTGATGGAATTACTCCAGCATAAATAGGCTTCTTGCTTACCCACCTGATATGTAATGATGTTCTTAGTTTCATTGAAATCAAATGCACATGTTTTGAGTTTTTTCCAGAAACATCTTTTTTGTAAAACTAACATTTTTATGCAACTGTGACCTTGAAATTAGACAGAAACTACATCCTAAAGTTCATTGAAATCTAATGCAAACTTTTTGAGATATTGTCCAGAAACATCTTTTTTGTAACATTTTTTGTCAACTATAACCTTTAACCCAATTCATCCAGCATCATTATGATTCTTACCCACATGATATGTTATAATATTCCATAGTTTCATTGAAATCAGATGCAAGCTTTTTGAATTATCATCCAGGAACCAATTTTGGACAGACTGACCGACACGAGGATCTCTGTATACGCCCAACTTTTGTCAAGAGGGGGTATAAAGAAACGAAAATATTATGTTTTGAAAATAGTGACTAACTTCCAAAGAATTTCCAAAGGTGATAGAAAGTAACCTAATTGCAATAAAAATAACAAATGAGGTCAGGGCTCACGCTGGGTCAAAATTATAGGGAGAAGTCACTTCTCTTTTGGGTGGCTGACAGGGAGAAGTGAGGATAGAACAGGGAGAAGTGGGTGGACAACAGGGAGAAGTTGCATAATATGTCGCGAAAGCGTCCTGTTTACTTTGTTTTTTTTTAAATAAGTGTTGGCATTTTTATTGTTATATGTTTTTTTAGCAGTTTAATTTATTGAGGATAAAGTATCAAAGATTTGATTAACTATTCAGTTTACTTATTTCACACATTTTTAAAAACACATGCATTAAACATAACAATACAAAAATAATAAACTGTCACAAAACTGTTCATTAAAATAAATGTTTCTTTGTCATTGATACACAATTTGATTTATTTATAATGAATTACTATTAGAACTAGAAGTAGAAAATTACATCATTGTGACACATAATATATTATGTAAAATTCACTATTTAAAGTATTGAAGCATATTTAACTTCAATTTGTTTTAAGTAACTGCAAAAATACTATTTTTACTACGTTTCTATCATTGCAAAACTCATTTCACCACTATCTGCAATCTCCGGCACCAAATTCATATCCGCTCCGGAAATTTTCACAAGTTATTGTGCTCTGAACTGGTTTCCGGTCATATTTTAAACCTACGCTTTATATACCAAATAAAAGTTCAAAGGGTACCAGTTCAACTTTTGCGCGTAAAATAAACATGACGCGGTATCAAAAATATGAACATTTCTTTACCAAAATGGGAATAAAATTTGAAAGGCGACATAAGGCGATTCTACAAAATGAAAGGGCGACTTCACTTCGCTTTTGAAGATGATCGACGGCGAAGTGGGACCACGATAAGGCGACTTCTTTGCCCGAGTCGCCCTCCAACGCGAGCCCTGGAGGTAATCACAGCCACCTCTGGGTATGATTTAAATTATCAAAAAAGAAGTTTATATTATGATGAATTTTAATATTACCATAGGGTTTGTGAGGTTTCCAGATCTTTTCCTTTTAATATGGTATT
This sequence comes from Limnoperna fortunei, assembly GCA_944474755.1. Lineage (NCBI taxonomy): Eukaryota > Metazoa > Mollusca > Bivalvia > Mytilida > Modiolidae > Limnoperna > Limnoperna fortunei. The sequence continues at coordinate 57,728,304 of OX104112.1, read as the reverse complement.
AATATTTTTCACTATTATGAATACTGGGTCAGTGCGCAAGATACAGTGTGCAAATCATAGATGAATCTGAGCACGTTATAAACTTTCAAATGGCGGCATAAAAATAAATGATTTATTTGTGTGATATGTAAGTTCTTGCAGTTATTAAACATATTATTATGTTCTTAATTCCATTGAATGCATTTTTGACAATTCAAATGCTTCAACTTTAACTTCATACAATAATATAAATACCTTTCTGATGGCTGTGGTGATGATGGCATATCGACCCATTTCACTGTCTTTATTCTATCATCCCATGCTGCAACCTAAACAAACAATTATATATATATATAGTGATTTAAAAGCAAACTGTTGTAGAAAACAATATAAACCTAACATAATAATTAATAAAATAATTTAAAAAAAATTAGAATTAGATTTCCATGTACGTTAAACATCTGTAGAAGTAATAATGAATCCAGACGATTCATCAGATGAAATCAAAAAAAGATCGTTAGTATAAAATCTAAAACAGTGTTGAAAGATCGAAGGGAAATGCATTGTGATGTCAGTACTTGCAATGTATTTTACACTTAGGATATTTTGTGAAACTCGCTCCTGTCTTTTATTACAAATATGATAACAGCTCATTAACACAAAAGTCTAACTTAGTGGTTAACACAAAAGCTGTCAGCTTTGTCTAGTCTGTCCTACACTTAAGATTTCAAGATTTAATTTCATTCTTACCTGATCAATAGGTTTATCATATTTGATCTTTGTGACTTTGCAATTAATGGCCTGTTCTGTTAATACTTTGGCAGCATCAGATTTGAATGTAACTGTCACATCCTTGTTTGTATTTGGATGTAGATGAGCCAGAGTTGGTGAGAACTTCAGATTGGGATGATCTGGCCATTGTAACCTGTAAACCTCTGTTTTGGAGTGGTTCGTCATTGAGAAAGACAGAGTACAAGTCTCGTTGATATAGACATCACCAAAGTTAATCAGATTTGGTTTGGCAGCTGTAAAATCAATAATGAAGGGTTAGTACATCAAAAAGAACTATTACAACAAAATATAATAGGATTACAGGTGATGAGAAAAGAAAACATGCAACAGTTTTTTACCTTAAAAGTTAATTTTAATTTGTCACTACTGTTACTTGCATAAAAATCATTCCACAATTCTAGGAATAACTAATGATAAACAAATCTGTCTAAACCAAACCACTTTAGGACTACCTTTTCATTTGTAATAGACAGATATTAATTCCTGTAGTTAGTTAGGTTTACACATGATACTGATATATTTAGGATTCAATTTAGACAGGTTCCACTATATATATAATGCCTGTTGTTACAAAATTTTGTTTCTGTTGTTATGTTAATTTTTCACAGTAAAAGAAATTGACATCATCTGACACCATCAATAATACTTTGTCAATACCTGCAATATCATCATCTGGCATATTCCCCTCTTCATCAGGAAGAACTGGCTCAAATGGCTGACTGATACTGTGGATGTTATCTAGAGTTATCTCATCTTCATAGCCTTCACCAACCAACTGAATGATTGAATCCTCATACTGGTTATCTATTACAGTCAATTTAATATGAGCCTGCGACCTCTGCACTGCTGTTGGCTTGAAGATAACATTAAAATTAGCAGTCTCTCCAACTCCAACTGATACTGACGCTGTGTGGGGTCGCTTGGAGTCTACATAATCATCTTCCATTACAGCATTTGTGTCCCCAGCTGGTCGAATTTTAAAAACTTTATCAGTATCTATCAAATCTATATCAACCTAAAAAAATGTATATAATGATATTATAAATTGTGTATAGACTTTCAGTTTTGCCCAAAATTGTTGTATATATTTTTATGCTCTTACAAATTTTTAATACAAAATTAAGAGCAACCTGCACAAAGTTGATATGTGATTTTTAATTGAGATTAAACAAATCTTCTTCAAATCTCAAATATATTTAAACATAACTAACTTTACTATTGAAACATCATTTACAATTATGAACTCCAAAAATACTTTCAAAAAATCGAAGAATGAAGTCCCAAACAGGAAGTTGTCCGACAGGTCTGAAAGTTGCTTGTGATTCTGAACCACTCTGCCAAAATTCAAAATTGTCCTCATGTTCAGTTTCTGAGAAAAGCTTGACGGAAATTTGTATGTACGGACGGACTTATTTACGCACAAATGAAGTCCCAAACAAGTAGTAGTTGTCCAACAGATTTGAAAAGTCGCTAAGGATGTACAGCTTGTGCTACTGAACCACCCTGCCAAATTTCAAATTGTTCTCATGTACGGTTTCTGAGAAAAGCTTGACAGAAATACGTACGGACGGACACGAGTAAAACTTAATGCCCCCTCACGGGGGCATACAAATTTTTAAACAATTTAACCATCCTATATTTTAAGTTTCAGAGCCACAAATAAGTTTTGGTTAGACGAAAGTTGCATCTGACAAGTAAATATTATAGCTTGCATCTTTGAATACTTTATTTGAAATACACTTACTTTACTTGGCAGTGTACCGTCATTGATCAAAGTAAATGGCAGTGTTTGTGTCCTTCCAATTAAATTTTTCTTGAACAGAAGAATGGTCTGACCCATCTTGTTCCTCATTGTAGGTTTCTGTACACAGATACGTGGGAGGTTTCCATCTCCAGCGATTTCAAATACCAAACTTTTACCTTTAGTCTGTCCATCTAATGCAGCTTCAAACAGTGCACTAAAGGACTAAAAATAAAATTATGTTTTAATGTATGATGTTTTTTTAAATGTGTTTTTAGTTTTATATAGAACATTCGATATATTAAAGACATGCTTTTCATAGTGCCAAAGCACATGTGAAATCATGAAGGTTGCAATGTCATCTCAAAGTGCCACATTTACATGTATGACAACCCTACAAGACTTTTCCTTTATCTTCTTATGTTTTGGAAAAGAACAAAGTACAAAGGCCAAGCATCACAATTTAACACGATATAAGATCAATGATTTAAACAACTACATAAACAAAAGACAGCTGTGAAAATATCTATTTCAATACATCAAACACAAATAAAATTAAAAACTCTGGGCTATAATTGTTAGCCTAAATATATTTAAATCAACTGAAAAATCAATATTTATATACAAATGTATAATGATTTAGAAAGAACGATGCATATGTATCTGTAAAACATACCTGCATAGATGGAGGAGTAAACGTGACTGTAGCATACACATGACTATGGTGTGGAATCTGTGCTCTGGGTGGCTCTATTTCAAAAATATCCTGATTTTGTCCTGTTCTTTTTACGTTGGTTGGTTTGACAGAGAATATTACATCACATGGCACCTTGTTTGTGTTGGAGATCTTAAACCTAGCTTTGGCTTTACGTCCAATGATAACGTTATTAAAGATGAATTTATTTTCATCCTCAGCATATATACCTCCATCCGTGTAAATGTCTCCCTGTCAATACATGTAAAATGTTAATTTCTGTGGTCCTAGAAATACATTTGTTTGGGTTCTATTTCAATAAATAGAAATATTTTTTAGGGGCAACTTAAGGATAAACAAAAACATATTATTGCATTAATACATGTATAAAACAGACATTTGTTGGGTTAACGTCATTTTTGGCCAATGAACTAGCATTTTAGAAAACAAAAAGGATGTCACATTTTAACTAATTATACATGGGGATGTCTTCTGAAAATGACTGATGCTACTGTTTGCCAAAATCATTTCCTTTAAATACAAATAATCCCAGACCAAGTGGTTAAGGTAGTTTATCTGGGGTGTCATGTCTGGAGTATAAAATTCTCTTAACCTTGGTATCTTTGATAACATTTTATTGTCTACTATTGATCATGTGATCTGTCAACACGTGAGGTTGTGGGTTCATGTCTCATTGATGGCAGGGTGCACTCGACTCCAACCTTAATTGACAAGGACTGATAGTTTTCCTAGTCAGATTGATAGTCAGCGGTTTTTTCCAGGTACTCCAGCTTCCTGCCTAAATAAAAGCTAGATGCATCATATAGCTGAAAATTTGCTGAAATTTTCATTAAATGCTATTCAAACAACAAACGATCCCACTCTAATAAACAGTTTATGATTTAACAAAAAAGATAAAGCAATCATCAAGGTGGAAAATTCATTCCTAATTATATATATTTTCCTTTAAAGCTTCATTAAAACTGACATATTCCAACAGTATTTCGTGATATTTGGCTTTACTGCAGTAATCACCACATATTGAAATCCTTACCTGATTACTATGTTGCCAGATACTGAGATTTTTAACAATTCTGTGTTCCTCAAATATGGATCCAATATATTTTGATTCAATTGTACTGATGGAAGGTACGCAGACTTCTGCTAACAATTTGTAGGGTATGCCACCAGGATGGTCATTAGGATCTCTATCAACAATGTCGATACAAATTTCCTGAAAAAGAGTCGTTTTGTGAAAAAAGAAAAGAAACAAATCTATTCTTATAATGTTTAGACCATAGTTAATTATTAATGATATAATCCATTTCTAATTATCATTAGAAATGGATGATAACAAATGTTTAATGATTTCATTGACCATAACAAGGAGTTCATTTGACAGATTTTAAGGAACATATGTTTTGGGTTTTTTTTTCCAGTTTGCTAGATATTTTTCCAGATTTGACAGATTTCTCACCAAAAGAACAAGCTGACCATTCTAAATTGCCTCTAAAAATTATTAAATATTTTTAAATGTACGAGTATAGGCAATGAAAAACTTACTTCATCTCCTCTTCCTTCCTGTTCTGTTATACAATCAACATTGATTGTTATAGATCCATTAACTATGACTGTGCCACTAGTAGGGGAGACAACAAACATGCCAAATTGTTGTCTCGCTGCTCCACCTTCAGCTCTGTTAGAGAAAACAACACATATACAAAATTTGAAGTAAATGTTATGTGTAGTACTCGGAATGTCAAGGTGACTTACCTTGGCTTCACCAGAACTGACATCATGTTTAAGATGTACCATGTACTAATACCAATATTACTAGTATCGATATGTTATATTATGACATAGGATAATTACTTTTTCTCTAAACTGCAAGAAAAAATATACTAGAATAGTGGTTCATTAAAATTAAATGTTTGACAACAATTTGTTGAACATCAATTACCTTTATTTCAATGAACTGACTACAAACTCAATGTAAAAAATCCTGTGCTTTGCATGTTACTCTAGATTGTAATAATGACTAGCTCCCTTTACATAATCTGTATCTGAATTTTTGTATTATAATGACATATCATGTTGGGTATGTCTTGTGAAAAAAAGAACAGAGTAATATTGTCTCCAAGTGACCATTCTTATCCAATTAGATGTCCATAGATGGTACAATATACATGTACAAGTATAACATGAATACAACTCATGTTCAATATATAGTTTTGTGGAAAAAAAATTTATAACAAAGAAAATGCATGCATGAAATATACCGTATATGATAAATGAATTAAATATGGGTTATTAGATATACACTACAAAAATGTAATAACTAAATACCGAGTAGTATGTTAGTGGTAAAAGAAGTATTAATAATGACCGAATCATGGATTATTCTTGTCTATAAAGGTTAACAATCAAGATAAAAATGTTCTACACATTACCTTCAGCAAATTTTCATTTTAACTTAGTTAAATACAAGTTATGACATTTCAAAATGTGCTTATGTGTTTTCCAATCAGGCAGTAAAAGTAAACAGAGGCTGAATGTTTTTTTTTTCTATTTCTATAAAGTTGTAAACTTTACAAAAATAAAATGGGTAAAAACAAGAAATGAAGAATATTTTAAAACTGAATCTTGAGTTTTCAACAAGAAGCATCCATGATGTGATATGAATAATACCTGAAACCCCGTTTAGCAAATGGTGGTACAGAAGTCATGTGAGCTCGTGAAACTCCTGCAGTCAGCTGACTTTGACTAGCAATGTAGTCGCTACATAGAAATAAGAGGCTTAGTGAACTATTAAGATTTCACAGCAATCAAACCAGGCTGTTTCATACTTGTCAACCTTGATATTATGTTATTGTTTATTTTTTTTGCTGCTTGCAACATACATATTGCCACACTAATCAGATTTCTGCCGATGCTACCAGGTTGCAGGGTGTTCAGTATTTGTCAAATGAGATGGTGTCTAACTAAGTTCATCAGATTTGAGAATTTATTGGCATAAATTGTTCTTTGAATTTCTAAGTATAGGAATATAAAGCCAAATATTTTATTTCCATTTGGTCACAATTAAAGATGCAGCAAGGTAAATAAATTTTCATGCAAAAAATGGATAATATAAAAAGTAAAAATTGCAAAAAACTTGTGTGTAACAAAACACAATCAACTACAAACAAAAACCTGCAAGGTTGACAAGTATGAACATGCATCTATTAGCTATAGTAATAAGCAAGATTTGATTAAACACACAATTGTAGATCAAAGCTTCCAGAGAAATTGAAAGCCAAAAAAGAGTCACAAAAACCCGGTTAAAAATTACCAAAAATATTTAGTTTTTTAATATAATCAAAAGAAAACAGGTATATATATATAAATATATAAATTTCTTTTATGATTATTCATGTAATTATTTTGGAGGGAATATATAAAGACCAGAGCTGAAGATATTGGTTACATTGAAGCTGATTGGAGAGTTCTGAAAGCTAAGAATAATTCAATGTGTCTGTAATATTAAAAGTTGGTAAATAACACAACAGGTTATACATGTGAAAAGAACAAAATTGAACCATGCTATTTTAACGGCTTAATATCATCTCTTATAATATTTATATTCACTTTGATTAAAAACCCCACTTAATGGTATTTGGAATTCTCAAAGTGAAGAATAGTTTATATAAAAAAAATACATAATGAACAAATTACATGTTACTGCTTTCAAAAATAGCTCAACTTCTTACTTTCAAAGCATTATAGCTAATGCATTCAAAATCTGATAATTTGCCATATTTAATCTGAATCTATCTGCACATTTTGGAATCTAATATACGGATAAACTTCTTTGTTAACATTGGAAAAAATTAAACCCACATCTAGCTATCAAACTGCAACATCATACAAAGAACACAAACATTAAAATATATTGAAAAGTTAAAAATGCAAACAGTCGCAGTAGACTAGAGCATGCAGGATACTATATTCTAGTTAGCAGACACATGACAGATGGTTAAAAGAAGATGTGAAATGGGTGGGCTATAACTAACCTCACTGAGTCAGTTTTCTTAGGTTTAGCTACCGATCGTCCAGAACTTGATCCATCCCTGGATTTGCTCCTTTTGCTGTCTTTCACCGGGCTGTGTAAGATGTATTCAATTTGTTTAGGTTGTGAAATGGGTAAGCAAATTATCAGAAAAAAAATTAATACACACATTCTTCATAATCATGCCACATGATAAAATATGGACCAACTACAGAGCTTGATGAACAAAAAATGAAAATAACATGCATGAAAATTTCCCAACAATGTCAAAACTACAGAAAAAAAATTAAAATAAATATCAAAAATATGAAAACAGGGATAAAATCATAACAGTTTGAATGTATAGAAAAATATTAAAAAACTAAAAAAGGCATCACAACAGCTGTAAAAACCAAAAAAAGGAACACATTTCAAGGCTGATTTGATATCTTCATGCAAGTGATCAAATCTTTAAATTTGAATGGTGTTATCTTCATGCAGTCGGAATAAACTTCTAATTTAAGGCAATACCTTCATGCAGGTGACTAGTAGTTCTTCAAATTTATGCAACATTTTCAATAATAATTAATACTTTAAATGGTGTTTTAGAAATGATTCAGGATTTTACAGGAACAGACAGATTAATACAAATTGGGGTGAGACAAAGGATATTAGAAAAAGGAAAAAAAGTGCCATGACCTTTACCAGATATGTTAAAACTGAAGGAACCAATTCCCAGGAAACCTTGTACTGTACTAAATAAAATTTGGTAGGACGAGTGATGGTGATAACAGAAGCAGAAGCTGTGAACCCTGTATATATATGTATACTGTGCTATAGTCTATTTCTAAAAGAAACTTACGGTCTGTTTCCACGACCACCAGTCTGCTTGTCCTCTTTCTGCATTTTAGAGATGATAAACTTAAAATCAAACTCGCCACGATTGTGAATTTCAAATCTACTTTGACCTTCCTTTTTGTTGTTAATAAGCAATGCACCAAAGTTGATATCATTTGCTGGTTGTATTTCATACCTGAAAGAAACAGATTGTACACATATTATTCTGTATAATATTTTACTACCTATTGCTTAACAATTTTAGGGGCCTTGATGGCTGAGTGGTTAATGTAGTTCATTAACTATTGATCACATTGTCTGTCACAATAAGGTTATAGTTTCGAGTCCTCCCCAATAAAAACTGCACGCCATGATATAGCTGAAAAATTCCAGAGAGTGGTATTAAACACCATTTAAACAAACAAACAAACATACAAATTTTAAAATATAACGATTAAGACAAGGTAGTGTAACCTAAGTAAGTATGGACAGAGTACATATTGCAGATAGAATCTCCTTATTATACCAGTGTTTGATTTTTAAAAACACATATTTTTCAAACAATATATATTGTATATATAAATCGACTTACTTAGGGAATAGGACTTTAGCCGATACTTTAATTGGAATAACTCCAATGATTTCTCCCTCTTCACCGACTTTAAGATCAATAACTTGGCAACTTAGTATTGGTTGATCCTTGATGACAAGTTCTTTATCAGATTTAAATATGATAGTTGGCTGTGTTGGTCTGTCAGCTGACACAAGTGTACCCTTCTCTGGAGTAATGGTGAACAGGCTAGCTGCATTTGGATTAGCAGGGTCACAGTCCTTCTTGATGAAACTAGAATATAATATTTATGAATAAATTATAAGTCACATTAAATGCATGAAAACTAAAAATTACTTTATATATGTATTTTTTTGTATATTATGTATTATGTATTAAAAATGTAAAAACAAAAGATGCAGGTTCAATATTTATATTGTTTACTAAAGCTTAGAATTGTTTCAGCCTGTGATTTTCTTTCAAATGCATTCAACACAAAATGCCACCAGTTACTGATTACATAAATTTCATATTTTTTACAATTTACAATAACTATATAAATTTATTTTTAATTATATTTATAAGAAAAAATAGAAAAGTCCAATATCTTGTAATATACTGTATAAAACCTGTACATACTTGAATCCAACTTCGTATTTGCCCCTGTTTTTCAGAGCACATGTACATTTCTTTTCTTCCCCAACATGGACTATTCCTAAATCAAGGCCACCTCCATCTGATCCATGATCTATTGAAACAAAACCCCAGAATTAAAGTTTGATACTGAAGCATTTTTCTCAAAATATAAACTAAGACAATTTTCTCAAACTAGGCAAGAACTCTGAAATAAAATAATTGCTATAAGAATGCTTAATAGCTACATGTTAATGTAATAATTAAGGGTCTTCATTTGATCACTGTTGAGTGTACATCAATCAAGATATTGTTGAATCTGTGTTGAATTTTCTTCTACGCGTAAAAATACATTAAATTTAAAAAATTTGAAGAAGAAAAACAAATCAGCCAGATGTATAGAAGAAAACTTTTTGATCTTATTATTTGTTAAGTACTAATACATTATAAAATCGTATATTTATGAAGAAACTACCTCCTTTATTGTTGAAACTCATATCAACACTGATATCATAGGGTTCATAATGTACTGTAAGATTTTCTGTAGACAAAGGATGGACTCCCTCTTGGTCATGAATCTAAAACAGAAAAAAACATTCAGAATAATTTTGTTTCAAATATAACTCATGTTCAAATAATTTTATGATATAAATATTACACATGTATTCATATATACCAGAAATTACTATTTCATAGTACTAAATTTACAAATTTTCAAGACATATGCTAATTATCCAATTTAAATGTATAAAAATGGTAAATTCTGTCACATTACACTGTGAAATATAAAAACCATATAAAATGTCACTCTAACAAAGTAATCAGGATAAAAGGTTAAATGTGAAATGCCAAATAATATGCCTACCTCAAGCCTAATTTTCTTCTGCTGAGTTGTGTTCAGTGGTTTCATAGCTCTGAAATAAGCATGGAGAGGGTATTCCTGTAATGGGTCTATAACTCCATGATCTGCAGACAAGGTAAAGTCATCTCCCAGTTGTTCAATACCAGTCACCTTCCATACGACTGGTAGCTGAGTGTTGTTTCTCATGTGGATTGTTCTTATTTCTTTCCTGTAAAAATGAAGTAAATTAAATGGTATAGTATCAATAATAAGGATGAAAATTCTATTTAAACTCCATTACAACTAAAATCTAAAATAAGTCTGAAGTATGATTTAAACCCCCTTGGGAAATGAAGTGTGCCAAGTAAACAAGATGTCAGCCATTTTATGGCAAGAGCAAGATGTGGGTTGGGGCAATCTTTCTTACCTATACATTTTTATAGACCTGGGCCCGGTTTCATAAAACATCTCAGATTTGAGGATCGCCTCAACTTTTCCTCAACTCGATTATTGACCAATCAGATTGCTGAAAATTTAAATTTGAGGAAAATCTCAATTTGACAAGTTTAACGAAACTAGATCCAGTAACATAGTGTTGGCACACTTAAGCTGCCTACAGTTAGATATGCCACACAACTTGGACAGATAATTCTAATAATTATGATAATAATAATTTAGATAATTCTAACCATGCTGATATCCTGACAGAGGATTATCATCCATTATCCATAGTGCTCCATACTGTCAATGGGCCATAAAGGCACTGCTTATTTGGATATTGTCATTAAATAAACATAACACCAGTGCAATCTAACAGAGAGTTAAAGTACATACCAGTACAACCAAGGCCCTGGAAATTTTCCAGAGTCATGTCGGACATTTTACCGGTCATCATATAAAAATATTGTGTTTGCTTAAGCTGGGATGTGTATGTGCTTTTCCTTCAAGTCCAGAATAAAGGTCTTTTAAATTTTTTTTCAAGACCGTGGTAGATATTAGTTGTTGTTTTGTATGGGTTCCTATGATATATGCACCGTGCAAGAAAGGAAATATACGTAGAAAAACATTCTGCTTCCTAAAATTTCTTTATTATAAGATGATATGTTGTCTATTCAACAAAGTAATAGCACACAACGTTTTTAATGAACTTTCGTGAGACATTTTCATTAACCGGAAGTAGGAAGTTGTTTCAAAATTACAACAAGGTCGGAACAGAATTGAATTTTATACGATACTCTCCGATGGACCACGTTTTTCACAAGTTATTATTTATTGAATTAAATATTTATTTTTGTTTTCATCATTTCAATAGAATTTAATTTGAATTGATTTTCCCAAGATTTATGTACGTCAGGTACATTGGCGCATGCGTGATGTACAATTTTGACCACACGTGTTTTTCCATCAAGTTATATTTTCGAAGCAATATAACGTACAACCACTTCGTTCCTATTGTTTCAAAATACTGTTGCAATAACATATTCTACGAAATGGATGAAACAGATCTTTTCTCATAATTAGGTAATCACCTGTTGTGTAAACCATTACGTAATTAACACTCGACTGGAGTGAATGGTTACTCAATAAACACATGTGTCAGTGACGGGAAACAGCCTTAGGGTTGATTTTTTAATAAAATATTTATATCTAACGGAAATTAAAGGTATTGAAACCAACTAAAAGATATTTATATTATTGTCCAAGTTAAATATCACTTTTTATGGATGTCCGATTTGACTAAACCTTAGTCGGACATTTTAATGTAAATGTCGGACATGTCCGGCAAATATGACCGTTTCCAGACCCTTGAGTACAACCTAATAGACAACTTAATGGCACATACCTGTACAACCTAACGGATTCAAATCTGAAGTCTTTGGTGTTGAGGTCAAGTTCTGGATTAAATGAATCACAAGCAATCTTAAATACTACAGGTTCGGGGTTTTCTCTGATGCAACAAACAATTGAGTCCTCAATTCTGCCTACTTTACAGGGGTAGGCCCAGATTGTCAGCTGCTGACTCTCCCCAGGTTTAAGTAACATAGTGGGAGGTTCCAGGATAAACGTCTCACTCTTACTGTCTTTAAAGAAGCAGAAGCTTATGTCAGCATCCAATGGAGATGTATTTGTCACATTCAAATGTTCCATATATGCTGGATGTTTACCTTCTTTGTACCTGGAATTAAAAAAAATACACTGCAGATTTATAATACCTTCTAACTCTTATGACAAAAAATTAGAACACGCTCTAATCTGTAATATATTCACAAAAATTGGACAAACTGTGAATAAGAAAAACATAAGTCAAAAAGAATAAAACCTAATTAGTATGGCCATTGAGTGGACAAGAGAGAATTATACTCTTTATGATAATAATAATAAGAAGAAGATTAAACCCTAAAGAGCTATTTGAATTCTTGTTACAGGTACCTTTGTCATGGATATCTTTTCTCCCTCTTTATTTTTACAGACACAGAAATGTTTCACACCAACAAAAAACAAAAGCTACACCTACACAAATATGTCATATTTATACAGGAAAAATAGGTTTTGATAGATTTTTAAGTTCATCCTCCTGAAATAATCATTTGGATTTCTTACCACTCAGATATATTGTTTTGGCTATGTGGAGGCCATTCCTTGTTCCTTTCTTTTTATTGTAACCTGCATAAAGAAGCAGGTAGTAGGTACCGATACTTTTGGTTTGACAAGCTAGGAGATCAATCTGCCCAAATCAAGGTAAATATGTTACCTATTTCTACACTTATGTTGTTTTAAAAGGTAAAGTAGAATAAATGTACATAATTTTCATCTAAAATGACATAAATACATACCCAGTTCTTGGTCTTGAATTGAGTAGTGGACCAAATTCAAAAGTTTCCGATGCCAAGATATATTTCTTATGAACAATTTCGTTAACTTTCTTGGTTTTCTTACGACTTGGGAATACAATTCTGAAAAATACAGTAGTGAATGTTCTATAAAATTACTGTTAATCTAGTGTATAAATCATGATATTTTTGGCAGTATTCACCCCAACAGACAACAGCTCTGTCAATGAACTTTAGCTAAAGGAGAGGAAATTAGTTCTTATTTTGATATTTGGCTGCGCCGAACTGTAGAATGAAGCAGCAATTTTAGGGGTGTTTGCACATGTCCTTGAGTACCCTACCAGGTTTCTAAATGTGTGAAACAGTTTTAATCTGACATGACACCTCAAAAATTTAATAAAATATACCAGAAATTATTTAGATATTTTGAGGGGTTTCTCATTAATCAATGAAACTTGATGCCTAAGCAAAAGCAAATAATGTTAACATTTTCCCCTATGCACAAATAAATAAGAGGTTGTTGTCAATTACAAATACTGTTCATTTTGTAACTTTAAAAAATATAAAACAAACTTGACATGTGGATATACCTTGGTTCTCTACTGATAGAAGGGAATGCACACACCCCTCTACAGAAAAGCTGGTATCTTCTACGTGTACCAACGATTTCAAAGTTCAAAGTCTGGTCAAACTGTCCCAGTTCTTCTGACTGGAATCTTAGACGGATAACAACTTCCCCATTAGCAGGCACAATCCAACGGAATATTGTTAATCTGTTCACAAAATGAGAATAAGTTATATAACTAATTGACATGATTCTGCATTAAAGCCAAGTTTTAATTTCACAAGACATACACATATTACTAAGACATGATAACTAATGAAGACCATGAACTTAAAGAACCTATCAACAAACAATTTCTATTAGTTCAAAATCTGCATGTATGAAATCAGTATTTGTATATGACATACCATTATTTCTCATGTACAAGTGAATTAAATGTGTCTTTTGAAAACTATACTATCGACAAAAAATCAAGTAATATGGTCATATAAATCAAATAACTTCTCCACTGTATTTTAACAAATTCCTAGTAAAGAATGCCAAATTAACTCTATGCTACAATAATTAAATTTAGTTGTTATTTTCTCTTCATTCAGTGTGCTCCTATGAAGTTTTGGAATTTTTTTGTTAAAAGAAAAATATATTGTTAGAAAACACATATGTTAATATAGATTTTTGATTGCTTATACACGTATTGGTATACATAAACGCATTCAGGACATTGCTGTCAGATTCTTCCCAAATTGATAAAAACTTTACTTATTCTCTTAACAGATGAGTATTAAAGCATTTGCACTCTATCATGTGCGTAAAAAAAACTACTACACACACAGCACACATTGGTAATTTAGAAACTTTTGTGCAATGAAGCTTTTAGAAACACAAATTTGAAAGCCATTTGTAAAATAGTGTCAATATGAAGTTAAATATTAGGTCATTGAAGCAGTGCATTCAAAACCTGAAGTGGAAGATTAATGGATAGAATATGCATCAGAGACACATAAAAACATACAAATTTAATTAAAAGTAGGCATTAATGCACCAAATTTGTAGTCAGTCTAAATTAAAAAATTACTGAAACAAGATAAAGAATGGAATGAAAATATTAAATATTCTTTCATAGATGGGACAGATCTGAAGATTTATCCAGAATATATAGATATAAATATTGAAAGCTGAGAAATGGTTTATGAAGTTTAAAAAAAAAGCTGGAAACAATTGTTTAGATATGAAGTTGATGTGTTGAAAACAAACAGATGAAGACCTGCCCCAGTGTTTATGTATACCAGATGTCTACTTACTTTGGTGTTTTGGCTTCTCCTACAGCCATCCCATCCCCAGACATACTGTAAGGAGAGACATGCAAGCTAACTAAAGTGTTAATACAACATTAGTCGTTGATGAGTGCAACAGATTCAGTTAGTACGAGACCATGCAGTTAATCATTTAAGTAAAGAAGAAATTAGAAAAAAAACACTCTATACATCACAATTTAAGGATAAAAGTATGATGTTCAAGAAAAAGTTGTTAAACAACAGATGACTGCATATGCAAGGCTAACAGACACGGCAAACAGTACATGCATTGGAATACTGCGCATGACTTAACCTTTTAATGTCACATTAATCAATCGAACATCTATATGTGGAGTGTTTACAGGTACAGTAAAACAGATTCCACACTAAACGTCAGTTATGTGCAAGTGCAAGCAGTATTTTAATTGAAGAGGCGAATTTAAGATTTTATATTTTTATTGTAAAAAAAAAAGAATGTTAATGATAAGCCATAATAGGTCAAAAATGTAATTGACAATTTACATAAAGTAATTGAGTGTAACTAATATTATTTCAAACATCTAGTAGTTACTTCCTAATAAAAAATCTAAGCTGTACAATTATCAGTACATATTTTGAATTTTAAAAAATACATGTGTACAAAAATGACTCTATATCCCTGTCATGCTAGCAAGAATAGCAAGAAACACTTTTCAAACTTTCAAAGATCTGGGTTTAAAACTTCTGATGGGTTTCTTTACACAAAGCTGAAAACATTTACTTTTAATGGTTTGATAAAGTTTTTTTTTTATTCTATGCTGAAGCCCTTCTTAATAAGCTGCAAGACTATTATTTTTTGAATTATGAATACTTATTAAAAAAAAACTGCTAGTTTGAAGGAAATTTATTGGCCATTTTTTTTAATATATATGTTCTTAACATTCCTAAGATAAAATACTTTGTTTAAACAAATTACTCTATATATTGAAAGTTATTTCAGACTTAATATAAACAAGCAAATTTTGTGTTTATTAATAAAATTTTTTGCTTCACTTCAATAAAAATAAGTTTTAGATACATAATACATACACAAGAATTAAAGAATAATAAAGTTATATAAATTGCAGTGACTTGTGTTAAATGTAGACTTTAATGTAACGTATAACAAAGTTAAATGATTAAAATTTCATGCAGTCCATTTGTTTATCTAAAGATACTGAGAGTAACACATACAGCTATATTTATTGTGATACAAATATATACAACCATTTACGAAATCAAGGTATACAAATTAAAAGCATGAACAAGTTATTTCCAGTTATAGAGCAATTATTTACCAAGCCCTTAATAACATTAACCATTAACCAAGTTATTCTGATAAGTAGTATAAATAATTGAAAGATTAATGTTTTCCTTAAATAGTTACCTTAAATTGTCACCGTCAGAAACTGGAGTTACTGCCCCTGGTGGTGGTGACTGTACATTGATAGAAGGACGTCTACGCTCTGTTTTTGATGTAGCTTTTCTCTCTGCACTCTTTTTTCTTTCTTTTGGGGGATCTTTGGTTCCAGGTTTTTCCTTGGCAGCTTTACCCTTAGTGGGTGTGGTATGGTCCTCTTTCCCCTTGTCTGGGGTCACTGATTTTTCTTCCTCAGGTTCTGTACCACTGACTTCTGGTAAACCTACATTCCTGGATAAAGACAAAATATAATTGTTAGAATTGAATTAGATTTATTATTAAAAAAAAATTAATGTGTTTCATTGGATTCCATCAAATTAACAGTTACAGAAACCATTGATTGACTATAAATAGTCAGCAGTCATTAAATACAACAGTACTAAATACAACAGTACTGATACCTAGTAGAATAAATTGGTTTGTTTTAAAAAAAACATAAAAGTATCATGAATGTACAAATTATTTATGATTTATGAAAATTTCCTTCGCACATACTATCATTAATATGCTTTGCTCCAAATAGAATTCTCACTGAATCTCATATCTCTAACTTCACCTTTGATGCAATTGCTAGAGAATGCCATTTTTGCACAAATCTATGCCAATATATGTAGAGTAATCACAGTAAGCACATAGAGGTCATTTTTATATTAATACACCCTGATGTTCAATCCCTTTTCAATATCTAACTGTCTATATAACACATTACTTACGGATCATCTGGAGATGAAGCTATAAATATATATCTGCCACCAAATTCACTGACGGGAGGAGCTTTTCTCTTAACAGGGTATGGGATGACACTAAAACATGCTGGTGGTGGTATAGGTGGCCCTTTAGGTCCCATTCCAAGTCCATCCAAAACCTAATGTTAACATTATTAAAATATATTGACATGTTAAGATGACAGAAATATATTTACCAGTAAAATTTAAGTTGTACAGAATAAATTCTATAAACTAGTATAGGCAATTACAATTTTGATCTAGAAACAATATATTAAAAGATAGTATTCTTTACTCTATGGTTGTCAATTGATAAATAATGATTTTTTTGTTTAGAAAAATGATATATTAATATAAATTTAAAATTTGTGGCATTTGAACATTATCAACCTATAAACCATACCTCTTCCATAGTTGGGAATTTGCCACATCCCAAAACCTTTTGGTAAACAGGTACAGTTTTGTCAGAGCAGTCCACTACAATATGTGGCAGACCGATTCCATCATCCTCTTTTTCCTCAACAGTCACCTCACCATCTTGACCTTCTGCTTGAGCAGCTGCAGCCTATAAAATATGACAGTACTATTGTTTTTTATGCGTAAGATTGTGCAAATATTATAAGAAGGACTAAATTACAAGTTTTTCGTGCTATAATTATACTTATCCTAGTAATGAACTGCAAACTTTCAAGCTTAAGTGCAAATTGTTCGAGCATTTTAAAGATAACATACTTCTTTTGCAGCCTTTTCTTCATTCTCTTTTTGCAACTGTTTTTGTCTTTCCTTTTCTGCCTTTTCTTTGTCTTTGTCATGTTTTTCTCCTATAAATATAAATATAAATTGCAAATTTGAATTTTCTTCATTGCAAAATTTAAATAAACAAAAATCACTCTTAAATTTTACTCTTATATTTATGTACCTAGATAATTTTTTAACACTAACCTTTCTTTCCCTTAGATTTTCCAGACTGTGGATGATGTTGCTGATCTTCCTCAGATTTTTCCGATGGTGTTGGAGGCCTTCTGAGTGACAGGGTTGTTCTATCCCAGAATTCAATCATCTCATTTATGTCTTTCTGAGCATGCTCAAATGTACGAAATCTAAACAAGAGAATATGTCTTTGTCAAGCTTCATGAGATACCTGACTCTTATATTTTAAATCTAGCTAACAGATTTCTTAATTCTACTGTGTGTGTACATAGCTATGGAAAAATTAAAAACTGTTAGACATCAAGTTACTTTGCAATTAAATAACTGTTTAATGCACATGGTATGTCACAAAAATTGTTTCTTTCAGGGTGATGCTACTAACCTTTGCATCAGGAGTATGTCAGATTCTTTCAGTACTTCTTTAGGAGGTTCCTCTGTTGTAACTTCTCCCTTTTCTTTGTCTCCTTTCTCTTTTCCTTCACCTTTCTTTCCATCTTTCTTTTTGCCTTTCCTAAGTATGATAGTAAATATATGTTGTAAATAATTTGCAAAATTTCATTAACAATTCAAATATATTTTGCAAACTTCAACTTCACAACAAGGCTTAAGTAGTATTAAAACTATAAACACACAAGATCATGGCTTTATAAATTATAAGTTTGATTTTTTGTGAAGATTGATGATTTACTAAAGAAATATTTACAAAAAAATTAACTGGTACTTTTGATGCCAATTTTCTCTGGTTCTACTTACTTTCCCTCGTCTACATTAGAATCACTCTTTTCGGTTAGGTGAGATTCTGGTCTCTCTATGGCTGATGCCTGCTTCCCAGGATGGTGGTCTGCATCATGTTTGCCTTGTGCTTTTTGACCCGTGGTACTTGCTTTACCTGCTGCTCCTGCCCCTGGGGCAGCACTTTTCTTACCATCTTGCTTGCCTTCTTCTTTTGCTGGACCTCTTTTACCTTTTCGTTTATTTGTCCTGCAAATAATATTGATAAAAAAGTTTGTTTGTTTTAATGGTGTTGAATGCCACTTTCAGCAATTTTTCAGCTATATCATAGCATCCAGTTTTTATTGAGGGAGGAAGCCTGACTACCCTGAGAAAACCCCAGACCTGCAGAAGGAAAACTGGCAATCCTTGTCAATTAAGATTTGAGTTGAGTATACCCTGCCTACAGTGAGAATCAAACCCGCAGTCTCAGTGTTGACAGACCACGAGATCAATAGTGGACGAACTACCTTAACCACTCAGCCACCGAGGCCCCTTGATAAAACAATGAAGATTGCAATATTATAAACTAAAAAAACTTTAGTGCTGGAATGTCTGGGGATGATTCTACATCACATACTGCAATAAATATATTAATGTAAATTAAAGCAAAGATGATATGGCCTTTCTTTTTATTTTATGTTTTTAGTTTTACTCACTTTTCCTCTTCCTGAAGTCGCCTGAATTCTTCTTCTTTTTCTTTTTCTATACGTTCTCTTTCCATTCTTTCCTCCATCTCTCTACAAGATCAAAAGAAGATGAACAATTTAAGTTACAGAAAAGTCATTCAAAACTCTATCATTTGTTTGAAATTTTGTCATGTTACCTTTACATCTGTATACAACAAGAAAATGACATTTTACCAAACATAAATATTTAGAAAAGGACTGTATGTGTCTATTATCCATTAAAAATGGTAAAGCTGCAAAATAAGTTCTATTCAACTTGAGGAACTATCACTTACTTCCTAATCCTTTCTTTCTTTATTTCCAATCTCTTTTTGTCTACAGTAGCTTTTTCTTCGTCACACAAAGCATCATATTCATCCTCAGACATTTCTTCTAGACGAATTCTGTCTTGTTCTTCTGCAAGTCTAGCTGCCCTCTCTAATGAAAAAAAGCACAGTATTTCATTAAGCACACATCATAACAACTTAAACGTAAGACGGATTAAAATGGTTTTTTCACATTTACACATATATGTGGCAATTCCTAAACGCCACTGAAAACGTCAATATCAGCCAAAGAAAATTCATTTCATGAATATGTACATAAGGAACATAAACATGTTTATTCATTTAATGTCTTTTCCATTCAATACTAAAATGAAAAAAATCTAACTGATGTTCCATTAAAACAGAACCCTAGGAAGGCACTATAAAATTGGTGTAATTATCCATAAAGACATGTTTAAACAGTGTTTGTTGAGTTTCCACCAATAACAGCAACCTGGAAGTGCCTTCCTCGGTGCCTTATGTTTTTATGTAACAGTCATGAATTATAAGTAAAAAATTATTCTTCTTACCTTTTTCTTCCAGATCTTTTTTCTCTTGTTCTTTCATTTTTGCATAATCCAGTTTCAGGGAAATAAAATAAATAAATCTCCTATTGTTCAATGACCTCAAAATGGCATGAGCAGTGGTGTACAGATTCTGAGCAAACAGAGTTTCTAGACCATCAAACACGACACCGCGGTGACAGTCATTAAGTTGAAGACGTTCCGATAAAATCTCTACCAGCAGATCTTCTGGCAGAACACAACTCATTAGACCTTCTTCTCCCGCAACACTTGCACTGACACTGAGTCTACGAGCGATAGGTGCGGCCAATGGTGGGGGACTACTGGGTACCTGTAATTTAGTAATATTTACATTTAATACATATTTAAATGTTAATTTTAAACAAGAAAGCAAAACATATAATTTTTAAATGGGTTTGTTTTCTAGCCATGCCATTAAAGTGTTAATGAAGGTTTGTAGTTTACCAAAAACACTCTCATAGTCATACTGATTTCAATAATCTTAACTCAGACTGGATTAAAACTTAAAAATTATTCAATTTTAGATTCTTAAGCAAGAGATATATTGTTAAAAACTTAATTTTACAAGACAGTTTTCCGAGAAAAAAGTTCCCTAACATATATAATAAACTCATTCAAAAAGGGTCTTAACCTATGAAATTCATAATCAACTGTACTGAAATCTCATTATAACAGTTTATCCCAGTGTGCATGTGATATACTATGAAATATTACAAATTTTGTGTGGTGCAGTGATAGTTCTTTCATTATTTAAACTGGTGGTTATATAATAGAACAACCAATCCTGACATAAAAAGAATCCTAACTGATCCAATCCTAAGACTTCACGTTTCATTTATGACGTGTATGTAACCAATCACCAATTACAGTATTATGCCAACACATTCCCTTCAAACTAAGTGAAAAGGGATTCTATTTACCTTGGCCAACCTTGAATCCTGGCAACAGATGTTACAGAACAAAGTTATTTTGAAGTACTGATAGAATGTTTATGTCTGATTTAGGGAAAGCACAAATATAACAAAGATTTTAAAACCCTAGAAATTCCGTAATCCAAATGCAATATACAGTAAAACATACAAAAAATATATAGTAAACAAAATAATTTGAAAAAAAATACAGCATGGCATTTGTTATATATATATTATAAGAAACTATTTTATAGTGTAATATTTTTATTGATCATGCAACAAAACATACAAAACAAAAACCCCTAAAAACAAAAAATGAACAGTTCTAATTTCTATCAAAATACTATTTTTGTAGTACCAACAAAAAATAATGCATTTGTCAACAAAAGTTTCTACAAGAAAAAAATCAATTTAGAAAAACTACAGATTTCAAACTCAACATGCAGTTTCCAAATGTGATAAGATTATAGAAACGGTTCTACTATAATTCACACTTAGTACCTCCCCACGACTTCTACTAGGCTTGGTACTTGGTTCTGTTGTTAAATGTGTTCTACTTCCCATCTGAGGGTAACAAGTAGGATTTATGACATCAAATATTGTAAATAAGAAGGTAAATTGGTAGAAACAAAGTAGTATGAAAACACTGATGTAGGACCATGCAATAGTCAATTCAACTAAGCCATTCAATATCAATCATATATCATATTTTGCATAGGAGGTCTAAGAAGATATTGTTCTACTTGGAAAAATACATGTATAATTGTCTTCTTTTGATATACGGTTAAAATAACATCTACAGGAACCAGACTGTACAGACTTTTAAAAAAAAGACTAATCATTTTTGTGGTAAACTAAATAAGATGAAATTTGCAGAAATCTTCACCCAGACATTTTAACTGTTGAATTTATTTTGCTTAATGACAATTATGACTGTCTAAAAGTGAAATTTACCTGACTGCCTGTGGCGCCATCTATTGATGATGTGTTAATGCCAGTCTTTGCTCCTGCTAAACTTCCTTGGTGGTGTTTATCTTTACCTTTCACGTCTGAAACAGTACTTGTTTTACGATTGGAAATGACGGACATAGCCTGTGGGACTCCAATGTTACTGGCTACAGAGGATAAGAGAAGACAACAAACATGTTAGCAGTGAAGCAGGCAAAACAAGCTAGTGAGAAATTAGCATATTATGTATATTGGCATGTGAAAGGATTTCATTTGAAAAAGAACTGAATTTTCATGTATTTCAAAATAACTGACAATGTATACACACAAAATCAATGTGAAATATAATACATACAATATTTCTTTAAAAAAAACATTTAAAATTATCTTAATAATAAAATTGAATTCCAAACATTTAATAAATGTAATTCAAAAAAGTTAAATGAAACCCTTTCCAAATTAAATCATTAAATAAATTAGAAATCAAATCAAATTTTTATTATAATATGAAATTTGAAATGATGAATGACAAGACAACAAAAACTGCCAAACTTTACTGGACAGTAATACATGTGATAGTGTCAAAGAATTCTGGATTTTTGTAAAACATTATTTAGCTTTTATGCAAGTTATAAATTATTTAAAATTGTTTCCTCTAATAATTTTAATCCTAGATATGACCTACATTTTTTATAGCAAAAAAAAGTTCAATATTAAAATTTCTAAATTATTTTACAACAGTTATGGTTATTTTGTTGTATGTGCTTTATATCATAACTAAAATGACAAATGAAACTATTTTCTCAACCATAATAATGTCCCGATTTTCCCCTAATAAGGCTTACAGGTAGATTGATATATTTTAACAATTTTTCCACTATATAATGGCATCCAGTAAGATAAATGTAATGAGACAGTGAAATAGTAAAAAAAACCAATTTTCAATACAAAGAAATGGTGATATATCCCTTTTTAATGCATAAAAACTAATCACAAATGTTAGATTTCATTCCTTTTTTATTGAAAATAATCTACAAGGCATCAAGATTTCATTTCATATATGAATGACAGCAATGCAGAAAAATCAAGCAAAACATTATAAGATTAAAGTTTAAACAAAAATTCTTATTCAAATGAAATGCTTACCACATTGTCAACAAACAACAACATTAAAAATAATTATTTTAAAGCCATAGTAGTAAGTGCTCCATGTTATAGAAAGAATTAAACAAATAAGTGTAATTTTCATGCCTATATATATTATTACACGAAATATCACACTGTTAATCTCATGCACACTCTTATTAATCATCAACTACATGCATTTAATATAGGAGTCTTAAGGCTATGAATCTGTAACAAAAAACTGACTAAACACTTAAATCGCATAAAACATTCTTGTGAGTTGTTGAAAATCATAAAAAATTAAAATTATACAATCTTTTAATGGTTTAGAAAATACAAAACAATGAGTTTAATTTTGTTAACTGAAACTGGTCAATGCTTTTTATTGGAGTAAAAGCATGGCATTTATCTATTTATTTTACTTTTAGTGATCTGTTATCTGGCATATCTCTATTGCATTGTTTGCTCTATGTAAATGGTTTTAATAACTTTTTGGAAGAAACTGTATATTCCTTAATACATACTGGTTCCCTGTGTATGTGCAGTTAGCTGTTCTATGCTTAGTCCTCCAGGTTTTTTCTCTGCCTCGTCTCCTTCTAACAGTTTTAGTTCTTCAATCCTTTTCCTGGCGGCTTCCTGACAGAGTGAGCGAGCCTTCATACCTGCAGGAGTATTACCACTGGAGATGGCATCTACAACTATCTGATCAACAGTCAAGATGGCTGCTTCATATTTCTTAGCTAAGGAAATGGCAGTACCTGTTTTACCTGGAGACAGTAAAAATAAATCCTTCAACTTAAAGTAATACTTACTTTGACTGCAACACTGCATATTCATTTAAATATGTGGAAACCACTGCAATTATTGTTGATTCAGAATAATTTCCTGTTTTGAGGATACATTAATTTTGTGATTATATAATTTGCTTCTAACAAGGAATCAAGCAATTGTATTTTGCTGAGTTCCGACGTAAATTTTTTTCTTGTAACTTAGTGCTAAAGGTCATATATATAACTTGTGTAAAAATATCCACAAAACTTATTATCTATGAAATAATAATAAACCAAAAGTAATCCTATAAACAGCAGATAACAAGGGGTTAACAATATCAAGAGTTAAATGATCCAATGTGTACATATGCCAGAATTCAGACTGTCTTCATTCAACTGCTGAAACTATTCAGCAAAAGAGCAAGACCCACAACAATTTTAAGTTTATAGCATTATTTAATGATCCAAGTGTTTCCATTCATAACCTTATTAGCAGTAACCTGATCATGAAAATTTACCTTAAAGTTAACAAGCCACCTGTAATTTCATGTCACATACCTGACATAGGTGCACCATGCACAATGACTGCAATTCCTCTTCTATTACGAGCAGCTTTACCTTCAGGACTCAGGTCAATACCTAGATGTCTGGCTATAGCAGCAGACACGGGGGTAATTTCCAATTCACCTACTCCAATGCTGCTAGCAGAATCTTGTGCTGTAAATTATTTACCAAAATATGTACCAAATTACTAATTCTACATTATTTAAATATTAAAATTCATAAAGTTAGCAATTTTCAAGTTTAAAAAATTTCCAATAGAAATGTCTCCCTCTCTTACAACATATTATTATACCTTTACATTACAAATTCTACAGCATGCAGTTTCAAGTACATTATGTTATAAGATATTTTCATTTAGATATATGATGGAAGGTAATATAACATAATGAGAAAACTACCTTCATCACTGTCATCTTTCCTGACCAAATCTAGCAAATCTCCAGCTGGTTCGGATCCAGGGCGTGATGTTCCTGGGGCAGCCTCTGTCCTCTCATCGGAATCCTCTTTATCATCACCATCACTTCCTTCACCTGGAACAAGTACATAATGTATTAAGATAAGCAACCCTATTTCCTTATTACAGGATTTTCTTCAAAAATATTCTGTAAAATTACTTTTATTTTAAAATTAAGTTCACTATATATTTCAATCATCTCTGTCTTTTTATGTATTACACACAGGCAAATATGTGTATGGTTTTCAAGTAAAATAAACTGAGTTTACAGGTGTTCTCTTGCAACATAATGATGTCAAAGCAGCATTTGACCTTCAATCCAATATGTCAAAGCAGCATTTGACCTTCAATCCAATATGTCAAAGCAGCATTTGACCTTCAATCCAATATGTCAAAGCAGCATTTGACCTTCAATCCAATATGTCAAAGCAGCATTTGACCTTCAATCCAAATGTCAAAGCAGCATTTAACTTTCAATCCAATACATGTGGATGTATATTTTTTCATAGGATACTTTTAACATGGATTCAAGGGACATGAAAATCAAGAATTTTTGTACTACACAAAATATAATTTCCCCACGGATCTTATAAAACTGTGACATTAAGTATCATCAAAATAGCAAATTTTTCTCAAGATAAATTGGTATCCATGCAATTTTCTGAATTCAAAGAATTACCGTCTTTATCATCTAGTTCTTTACGAGCAGATTCTGCAGCCTCTAATGCTTCTTTCCTGGCACGTTCTGTCTCCTCAAGTTTCTTCATTTGTTCTACAAAACAATTTTTGTGAAATATTTAATATGACCAAAAAAAATTCTCATTGAATACATGAATCTACTCATCTAAGCAAATTTTTAGTTTCATAAAGTCACAAGATTCTAAAACACTTCAACAAAAATTTTGAGTTAGAATTAATATTTAGTTAGTACTCAATATTTTTTTAAGTGATTTGCAGCTATAATGTGCATACACTTAAAATATCAAATCCAAATTTGTATTCATAATATGTATATAATCATTGATGCTACTTCAATACTTAGTTTTCATTACCTTCAAAGTAATCCAACAGTTCATTGGGCAATCTGTCACCAGGATTTCTGGGAGGAAGTAATATGGTGTTGTATTCATCATAGCCTTTCATTAACCTCAGTACCTAAAAAACAAGTGAAAAGGTACTTACACAAAATACAGGCATATCTTCATTAACACTGAGAAACTCTTGTAGAGATTTAAATACAATTATTTGATTATTTTGACTTCAAATGAATTTTTATATTGTGATTATATTGCAGTTGAAATCCAGCTATCAAGGGCGACTACTGTGCATGCAAAGAATTATACAGAAATCAGACAAGTGTGGACACAGAAAAACGTCTCGCCTGCATTCCGCATCAGTAACGAAAATAAATTTCGTCATAAGCATTACGTAAATAGCATTAAATATCAGCAGCGGCCTGTATACAAAATATTGTCACCATAACCTGCATAGTTACAGGGGAACAGCCGTAACCCAAAAACTTTAACGTAGTCGCTGGACCATGAAATTGAGGTCAAGGTCAGGTGGAACCTACCAGACAGTCATGTACTATTTATCAGCAACCTATATACCAAATATTGTCATCCTACCATGCGTAGTTACAGAGGAACTGTCGTAACCGAAAAACTTTAACGTAGTCGCTGGAC
Organism: Limnoperna fortunei; assembly: GCA_944474755.1. Classification (NCBI taxonomy): domain Eukaryota; kingdom Metazoa; phylum Mollusca; class Bivalvia; order Mytilida; family Modiolidae; genus Limnoperna; species Limnoperna fortunei. The sequence goes on along the minus strand of OX104112.1, from coordinate 57,701,659 downwards.
CGTGAAATTGAGGTCAAGGTCAGGTGACACCTACCAGACAGTCATGTACTAGTCATCAGCAACCTATACACCAAATATTGTCATCCTACCATGCGTAGTTACAGAGGAACTGTCGTAACCCAAAAACTTTAACGTAGTCGCTGGACCGTGAAATTGAGGTCAAGGTCAGGTGACACCTACCAGACAGTCATGTACTAGTCATCAGCAACCTATACACCAAATATTGTCATCCTACCATGCATAGTTACAGAGGAACTGTCCTAACCCAAAAACTTTAACGTAGTCGCTGGACCGTGAAATTGAGGTCAAGGTCATGTGACACCTACCAGACAGTCATGTACTAGTCATCAGCAATCTATACACCAAATATTGTCATCCTACCATGCGTAGTTACAGAGGAACTGTCATAACCCCAAAACTTTAACGTAGTCGCTGGACCGTGAAATTGAGGTCAAGGTCAGGTGACACCTACCAGACAGTCATGTACTAGTCATCAGCAACCTATACACCAAATATTGTCATCCTACCATGCGTAGTTACAGAGGAACTGTCGTAACCCAAAAACTTTAACGTAGTCGCTGGACCGTGAAATTGAGGTCAAGGTCAGGTGACACCTACCAGACAGTCATGTACTAGTCATCAGCAACCTATACACCAAATATTGTCATCCTACCATGCATAGTTACAGAGGAACTGTCGTAACCCAAAAACTTTAACGTAGTCACTGGACCGTGAAATTGAGGTCAAGGTCAGGTGACAGGTGACTGACTGGCAAGTACTCATCATAAGCTACCTCTGGACCAAATTTGATGGACCTAGGTCTTGGGCTTACAAAGATATGAAGCAAGATGTCAAGTGTTTACGCCGCCGCCGCCGGATTCCCATACATATGTCTCGCCTCCAGCGACTTTCGTCGCAGGCGAGACAAAAAAAATCACAGAAACACTTTCACCAATTGTTTAATTTTCAAAAGTTTTTTTAAACCTTTTCCTCTGCACACCAATACATTATCAGTACATGTATATCCAACACTCAGCAAATTGATATCAATAAGAAATAAATAAACGATACTAAGTCTTTGACAAGACAACAATCAATCATTTAGACATACCTTTTCTTCCTCAAGATACTGGCCATCAAACTCCAGGTTATAAAACTCTATAGGATATGTACATGGGTTCTTGATGGTGATTTCCTGTTCATCTCCAATGCTATGTGGAAGTATAGGTCCAAACTCTACTAGGTTTTTCTCAAATTCTAGACGTGGCTCAAGTCCTTGTCCTCTACATAAGAGGAGAATTCTCTGACTGCTCTGAGCAATTCTGATGGGAATTCTTTGTTCATAAAATTTCTGCAAAATTATTTCAGTTAGTTAATATTTAAATTATTTAAAAGATAAATACAACTATTCACTTACACCATAAATAGGCTCAAGCACATACTAAGCTTAAGATACATACATAAATTGATAAATTAATACCACCACATTTCCCTAATTAACAGAAGTAAGGATGGAAGGTTACAGCTTTTGTTTTATCAGTGGAAACAATATTTATCAGATATACTTAAGGGGTCGTCCATAATTGTCAACCATTTTCACAAGTGTGCAAGAAGCACACTTTTTGAGACCCCCACCCCCCCTTAAAAAAGTGTACATCAACCATTAAACTACTATAAAAACCAAACTCCACGGAAACGAAAAATTGCTGAAGATAAAAAAAAGTGTACGCAAAAATGTCGACATTTTTAACCCCCTCCCTTAAGTGTGTGGTTTGCACACTTATGAAAATGGTTGACAATTATGGACGACCCCTAAAGATTATTTACATAATATGAAATAAAATGCATTTTCTTCTCCCTTAAATGAGATAGGGCAGAAAATGATCTCGTTTCTAATAACATTAATAATATGTTTATTGCTGTTTTGTAACATTGTGACATCAAATTGTTTATTTAACAACATCTTGACAGCGAGCAGAGATGGGACCATCTCACACTTGCAGAGTGAGATGGGTGAATACTGCACATAAAAATCACAGCAAAATACACAAACTTGTAAAAACTAGTAATAAATTGGTTTATAGACCCCAATACTAACCTCTTCAGTTGGCATAAATTTGACCTGAACATTCAGTCTCTGTCCTGGCATCAATACACCAGTAGGTGGCATAATCTCAAAATGTCTGGGTTTATTTTTCTCACTTTTCATCTTCCTCCTCAGATGCATAGGGACATGTTTATCAGACTGAAAATTTCAAGACAAAACAGATGTAAAAAATGTTTGTTTGTTTGTATAAATGTTGTTTTAATGCCACTTTCAGCAATTATTCAACTATATTATTGTGTCCAGTTTTATTGGGGAAGGAAGCCATAGTACCAAGAGAAAACCCCGACTTACAATATATATGAAATATGAAGCAATAACAATAAGGTATTGGTCTGTTTCTCATACCCAGTAAATAATCTACAAAATTATATATAAGTAAAATATCAAGAATATAAATAAGTGCACTAGTACACAGCAAGTTCCCAAATAAAACAATCAACTATTTACAATTATTGACTTTCAGTAAATGATACAAATATAATTCTAATAACAACCAGCTATAATACTATTTATCTGGTTTAAAATAAATAACGTATGTTTTCATGTACTTTTATATAATAAACTGACCTTTTTGTCCTTTTCTGAAGGATTTGAATTCCATTCACATTTGACCTGTTGACTATTATACAGCTGTACTGTTATAACTTTACACTCTCCACAGTTAACATCAGAGAAATCTAGAGTATCATCCGAGATTTCCATGTCTGGCATTGTCACAACAGCCTTCAGTCGGATAGGGATGATTGGTCCATTTATAATCTACAATGGATCAATACAACTGAAACTTATGCAAAATTAACAGAAAACATTTTTATAAGAACATGTAGTTACAAAAAACTATCGCAGCCTGACTCATGTCTACCAGTTCTTGTCTACATAAACTGACATTTTACAACTGCTGTGAATATTTATATAAATCTAACAATTCACGTAGTTTTTGTCTTAAAAAAAAATTAAATTTCTGTACTTACATTGATATTAACTACAGTTTCAACTGCACCAAGTGACAAGTTAGCACCCCGAGGGTCAAAGTTTACATTGAAAACAACAGTTTCATGATCTGGAGCTCCAGGCAGGTTTTTCACCTTATCCAGCTCTACATGAAAACCATAATTATGTATATCGTCATGTTCAACTTGGAAGGAGACTGGTGCCCATCCTGTATTAGATGCTTTAACAATGTGGTCCTTTACTGTTCCCAGGACTACATATCCAAAGTCCAGGAGGTACTCAGGCAATCTGGGTCTAAAAAATACACTACACTTACAATTTGTGTGATAATTCATAATAGATGTCAATAATGGCCCTGTAATGAAGCCATTATTTCCCATAATGGCCCAGCTGTGTGGACATTTATATTACACATGCATATTTACCATAATAACAATTAGCTGAATAATAATGATTCATAATACTGAAAAAGATTAAATAAACTATTATTATTTTCCTTTTTTTTTGTTCAATCAAAAGCATTGTTCAATGATTTTATTTTATTGTCTTAGAATTTGAACTGAATAGCCATGTATCAGTTAAAACTATTTTTTCTTGCAGTCTTATTGTGGTACAGGGAAATATTTTTAATTAACATATACTTTTGGCTATAACTTACTTTAATTTCTTCTTCTTAGGTGGCTTGGCACCATCAGGTTGTGCTTCTCTACTCTCGTTACTGACTGGTGGAGATGGTTCACACAGGTCAGGTCTGGAAGCATGTTGTGCAAGTTCCATTGAGAAATCTTTGACAGTAAGATTTTCAACTTCCATCTGAACATCTAATTCATGTGGCTGAGCAATAATGTCTCCCTGTAAAAAAAAAAATCAATCAATCAAAGTTTTTAACTCCGAACTGGAATAGGTGGAAAATAAATCTGTTGTAATTATAATTAAGCTTGAATTAAAATAAAATCGCATTTCCTTGGTATTGAAATTATAGAGATAAAAATATATACACCTGAGAAGAAAAAAGGTAAATCCTAAATGTTTAATGAATATTGCACTGCTGTGACATATTATATTAGTTTTGTGTTAGTTAAATGCTCAACATACCTGAGCCATCATATCATGGTGGATCCTGTTTGATGATGGCATTACTGGAGTATGTGCTCTATCTGTATGTTTAATTTTTCCACTCTTTGTCAGAATGTGTTTTGCCATGTGTACCAGTTTGTCATAGTGACCCTCCGAGTCCACTGCACGTGGAAGATCTAGAGAAATTCTTGGGAATACACCAGTTCCACTGATTGTAATAATGTCTGGTTCAAAATGAGCAACTTGGATTACAAAGCTTTTCTTAAAGTCCTCAGGGGCACCTGGCAGGTATTTTACAACCAATTTTTGTTCACTTAGTGGCTCTATATAACCCTGAAAACAAACATATCAGTACAATAAGCAACCAATTAATACATTTACATATATATGACATTAAAGTAAATGCCACAATCATATTTGTTGGTTTATTTTAGACATAATGTTTCCAATTTGTTTTTATTTACATTAAACAGCAAGGTTAAAACTAAAAAATCTTTAGAATTAACAAAAATGAATAAGAAAGCTACATTTAAAACACACTCATTATTTTGTATACAGATATAAGAACTTACAGCATGTGGTACCATGATGGGACTTCCGGGCTTTGGTTTCTTGGCTAAGGCTGGGTCCATTCCAATACCACAGAAGTTAAAGCCAACTTTTCCCGTATTTACCAGTGTAATCTCAGCCGAAGCTACATGATCATACATCTGTTTTCCAAACTCAATCTCCTTACAGTCAAATTTATAATCTACCAATGATGCTTCACCTGTTAAGATAATCTCATAAGTGGGACCTCCTTCTACTTCACATATGGCCTTGACATTGCCCCAAATGTTAGCATGTCCATAAAAGGTCATGGTTACTTGTTCTGTATCACCTGGTTGTAAGTATCCATACAATGGTAAAATATCAAACACCTGAAACATATTTAATTGCTAGCATAGTAGTACTTCTATGTATGATTTAATAATTGTTTTTTAAATGGAGTAAAGTTAGGCATGCTCTGTAAATTAATTAGGAGATAACAGTTTGTATTGGACAAGTGGCCAATTTTAATCTGATTTTACTGTCACATACTGAGTTTACTAGCAACATATTAGCAAGCTCAGTAAGATGAAAAACCTTGTATTGAGCAATATGCCAAATATATTTCAATTACCTGAACAAGTATAAGCACAAGCACATTTGAAAAAAAAATTTAAAATTAATGATTTTGTCATATAAATACCTCTTCTATTCCAATTTGATCAGCAGCATCTGTATCCTCTAACAGTTGACTTAAAGCTCTGTTGGTCTTCAGCGGATCCTCCTCATATACAATGTCTCTCAGTGAAGCTAAACTCAGCACAGTCACCTCCTTGTTCTTATCATAACCTTCTTCTGGAGCTTCCTGTGTTTCTAGCTGTCCCTTTTCTAACTGGTCCTCTTCATCCCTTGGGCTTACTTGTGGACTACCCCTAGGGCTTTCAGGGGCCAATTTGTTGTCACTTATATCATCTGGGACCTCTGGTTCCTTGACAACCTCTTCTTCGGGTTGTACTTGTTTATCAGCTGTTTCTTTAGAAACTTCATCTTCCTGAAAAACAATCTTCAGATTTATAAACTTGTACATTTTTAATAAACGGTATTTCAGTAATACTGTAAACGTAGTAATTTTCGCGGTGTACTAATTTTTGCTATTTTCGCGGTACCAAGAAAAGCGCGAAAAAAGATACCCTCGAAAAACTTTGGTATACTAAACAGACACACGGGCAAGGTGAACATCAGAGATCAATTATTGATTGAGTAAGTACTGTTATAAATTGTACGCATTTATCTTAATTACAAAAAACATATTGTTTATATTTTCGTAAATCAATTATTGAAATCAAATGTTTGATATTATGTACCTTTACATTTATTGACAAAATCAATACATATCTATTTACAATGCGTACATTAAGACGGCCTGATTACTAGTAACCTGTCATTGTACGGATCACTGATTACAATGAACATATTTTACAACGAAGTGTTGATTTAATAATTAACGAGTGTTTTTATAACGGGAAGTTAATCTCTACATTTCTCAACGGCTTCTTTGATCACCGACTTACACCAACCTTGAATTAATGTCTCTGGTCTAATTTGTTGAAATGCATAAACGATCCAAGCTGCATTGTTTGGTTTAAGATAAGAAAGTTTTAAATCGATTTTGACATCTTGGAAGGATTTCCCCTTGCTTAGTTCCTTGTTTATTTCATCGCTGTACCAGTTCACAGATGATTCACTGACTTTAGTTTTAAATTCGTCATTCCCTGATAAATCGAGGGGTTGTAACTCCCCAGTACATAAAGCCCGTATGAATCTATATTTTATGTTATTGTTTTCGAATTTATCCAAGAACTTAAAGAAATTAAAAAAAGTTGTATATATAGTCATATTTAATTATTTTATCTTCGATGAATTCCGCGAAAATCAATACCCGCGAAAGTGTTCAACTTGACAAAAACGCGAAAATAAGAATCCGCAAAAATTAATACGTTTACAGTACATCATTGAAAGAAATTATCTGTAAAATACAACACAAAAAATGATTAATAAATCTTACAAGATGGACTCTTTAGTGGAAAGTGTATAGACAGGTCATTATTTTCAATGCCAATTTTTATTCAATTTTAAAAATAGGGAATAATTCAAACATACCTTGGTAGGCTCAATTTCACCCTTTTCTTCTGTATTTATCAGATCCTCAGTAGGTTGAGAAATCATGACCTCAATATGACCACCACCTCCAACTACTTCTTCCTCCTCTCTGATCTTCCCCAATGGTAATTCAGGTTTAGGTGGGGGGCTAAATTTTACACACTTTTTCTTTTCATCAATTAGGAAGGACCAGCTATAACGGACCTCCATTGGACTGTTATTTGTAATGTTGATATAGCGTGTGACCTCTGTATCATTCAAAATGCAACCAAAGTCTACCACACTCTTCTCGAAGTCAAGATTTGGAAAGTATACCTCACCCCTCAATGCAATGTAATCCTGAAAATATATTATATTTATATATATAATTTCATTACAGGTATAAAATTTAATGAAAACTTGAATATTTTTATAACTTAAGTGGCTTTAATTTTAAAAATAATATGAAAGAATAGATAACTCATCTAAAATACCTAAATGCATATAAAACAAAAATATTCAACTAGCATTTATTCCACACAAAAACAGTTTTCAGTGGTTAACTTACAATATGTGGGTGTTCTTTATAGGTGACATGTAAAATTTCATCAATGGTCCTGATATGCAGGTCATCTTTATAAGCTGGATCAAACTGGATTCTTAACATGTATTGCTTCCCAACATCCAAATGAACTTCCTAAGGAGAAAAAAATATCGTCCAGTTATTCACAATACTCAACAAGTTTTGTGTCAACAAAGTAAATGACGACATTGCGTAATATAACTTAAAGAAGACTTTAGGTCTTCATTCAAATTCAAATTATAATTTTCTAATTGTATACATACTTACATATAAATCTGTAAAAATCAATCAGATCTATTCCAGAAATAAAGACATAGAGGAGGAGGGGGCAGAAGGCACATTCTACTTATACCCACCATACATACAGTTTGTGTCTTAAACTTCTACAGTCAGGTTTAAAAAAAAACACCACTCCTGAATCGTATTTGGAACAAAAATTTGATTGATGGAAAAATAAATCACTAACCATTTCAGAAGTCTCTGATCCATCATCCTGGATTATCTGGAAAGGATATTTTAACTGGAGTCCGGTTGTTAAGGGTAATGTAGAAACATTCATCATTTTCAGTTCTCTTGTTTGCAGTGACAGCATATCATCTGGTTTCTGAAATTCAATACTCGTTTTGTTAGAATTTATCTTCAGAAGGATACTAAAAATCGTCTGAAGAGATATGGTCCAGCAAATAGCAAACATTTATTATTTCCTTAACTGTAGCCCATGTTATCTAAGGAAAAATTAAAACAAATTTTTGACAATTAATAAGGCACTTTATGCAGTAAATACATGTACTGAAAGGTACAGTCTAAAGACAACCTTACCCATACATTTAAAAAAAGGTTTTAACAGGTACTTAAAAGACATATCTAGTGAAATTCATAACTAGTTAATAGCAACTAGAAAAACTATTCTTTTAGTTACTTGCTTTAAGTAGTACATCTGATATGACCAAGAAATATTTTTGAAGTTTTATAGATAAAATGTACATAAATTGTTGTAAAATGATTAAATACACAGGCAACATATAATACAAACCTTATCTACTGATAAATACGCAGGCAACATATAATAAAAACCTTATCTACTGATAAATACACAGGCAACATATAATAAAAACCTTATCTACTGATAAATACACAGGCAACATATAATAACAAGTGTGGACACAGAAAAACGTCTCGCCTGAATTCCGCATCAGTAACGAAAATAAATTTCGTCATAAGCATTACGTTAATAGCATTAATTATGAGCAGCGGCCTGTATACCAAATATTGTCACCATACTATGCATAGTTACAGAGGAACTGTCCTAATACAAAAACTTTAACGTAGTCGTTGGACCGTGAAATTGAGGTCAAGGTCAGGTGGAACCTACCAGACAGTCATGTACTATTAATCAGCAACCTATATACCAAATATTGTCATCCTACCATGCGTAGTTACAAAGGAACTATCGTAACCCAAAAACTTTAACGCAGTCGCTGGACCGTGAAATTGAGGTCAAGATCAGGTGACACCTACCAGACAGTCATGTACTAGTCATCAGCAACCTATACACCAAATATTGTCATCCTACCATGCGTAGTTACAGAGGAACTGTCGTAACCCCAAAACTTTAACGTAGTCACTGGACCGTGAAATTGAGGTCAAGGTCAGGTGACACCTGCCAGACAGTCATGTACTAGTCATCAGCAACCTATACACCTAATATTGTCATCCTACCATGCATAGTTACAGAGGAACTGTCGTAACCCCAAAACTTTAACGTAGTCGCTGGAGCGTGAAATTGAGGTCAAGGTCAGGTGACACCTACCAGACAGTCATGTACTAGTCATCAGCAACCTATACACCAAATATTGTCATCCTACCATGCGTAGTTACAGAGGAACTGTCGTAACCCCAAAACTTTAACGTAGTCGCTGGACCGTGAAATTGAGGTCAAGGTCAAGTGACACCTACCAGACAGTCATGTACTAGTCATCAGCAACCTATTCACCAAATATTGTCATCCTACCATGTGTAGTTACAGAGGAACTGTCGTAACCCAAAAACTTTAACGTAGTCGCTGGACCGTGAAATTGAGGTCAAGGTCAGGTGACACCTACCAGACAGTCATGTACTAGTCATCAGCAACCTATACACCAAATATTGTCATCCTACCATGCGTAGTTACAGAGGAACTGTCGTAACCCAAAAACTTTAATGTAGTCACTGGACCCTGAAATTGAGGTCAAGGTCAGGTGACACCTACCAGACAGTCATGTACTAGTCATCAGCAACCTATACACCAAATATTGTCATCCTACCATGCATAGTTACAGAGAAACTGTCGTAACCCAAAAACTTTAACGTAGTCACTGGACCGTGAAATTGAGGTCAAGGTCAGGTGACAGGTGACTGACTGGCAAGTACTCATCATAAGCTACCTCTGGACCAAATTTGATGGACCTAGGGCTTGGGCTTACAAAGATATGAAGCAAGATGTCAAGTGTTTACGCCGCCGCCGCCGGATTCCCATACATATGTCTCGCCTCCAGCGACTTTCGTCGCAGGCGAGACAAAAACCTTATCTACTGATAAATACACAGGCAACATATAATAAAAACCTTATCTACTGATAAATACACAGGCAACATATAATACAAACCTTATCTACTGATAAATACACAGGCAACATATAATACAAACCTTATCTACTGATAAAAACACAGGCAACATATAATACAAACCTTATCTACTGATAAATACACAGGCAACATATAATACAAACCTTATCTACTGATAAATACACAGGCAACATATAATAAAAACCTTATCTACTGATAAATACACAGGCAACATATAATACAAACCTTATCTACTGATAAATACACAGGCAACATATAATACAAACCTTATCTACTGATAAATACACAGGCAACATATAATACAAACCTTATCTACTCTAAAATACACAGATTTTGTAGAGAATTCCAACAGAGGACTAATAAAGTCAGCAGCTAAGTCAATTCTCATTATTAACTCCTTGCCACCTTGTCTTCCAATAATAGCATGACACAAAAGTCGTTCTTTGATATACTGGGGACTGAAATAATAAAAACAATGTGTGTGTTATAAAAAGAAAATAATAACTTGAAATACTGTTCAATTATGGTTTAATTATTTTTATAAACATCAGTATCAGATACAAATCTTAAATTGTAGATGTTCATTTTTTTTTGCTTCCTGTTTTATTTTCATTCAATTTTACAAGCTCATTTTTTTCTAAAATTATTCTATGTACAAGGGTTCTTACCTATCAACAATACCTTCAATGTTCATCTCCATAGAGGTACCTGGAGGAAGATCAAATCTGTTTGGAATTATCTTGAAAACTGGTCTTGGTGGTTCTGGAGGTGGTGGAACATTCTAAAACAACATAAAAATTACTATTACAAACAGTATGAATCATTGTTTGTTTGAATGATGTTTAATGCCACTTCCAGCAATTTTTCAGCTTTGTTATGTAGAAAGTCATAGTATTTGTAGAAAGGTGTTAGTATAATTGGTATTCAAGAACAGGTTTATGAGCAAACCAGAATTGATAACAATTTATATATTTCAATGTCGTGTCATCAAACAAGATCACATTAGATAAATAAAATTGTGTTTCTTCATTGTATTGAATATATAAATCTTACTTTTTAGCATAAGTGTGAAGAGATAGTGTGTCAATGACCTCAATAATTGATAAGATTTTATTGCAATTTCTTTATGTATATTTAAATAATTTTAAATAATTTCAATAAACTTACAAACAAATGTCAACTGTATTTGCATATTGTACAAGAAAAAAAAAGCAAAAAAAACAAAAAAAAACCAAACAAACATAATACATTCTGTACCCTGAACTTCATATCTAGAGGTTTGTATGCTGCTAAATCTTTCTTTGCTTTACCAAGGGGAGGAAACCCATCAGTACTCCATACTAACTGCTGGTGTCGTCTACCTTTGTTTGTCAGTATAATTGTCTTCTTCAAAGGTCTGTTACTGTGTAATAAAATTAAAAAAAATATATTCTATTAAACTACATATTAGGCAAAAGCTTATTTAATCGTTAAAACAAATTTTGTCTTTGTATTAAATCTGATCTTTGATAACCTACTAACCTAAGTATTACTTTTAATGAAATATCCATCCTAGGCTAAGATCATCTGTTTTATCTTGCATATAAATGTGTATTAGAGCACTACTGGAAAATCTAGACACTAAAAACTTAGTTTTAAAAAAAAATGTCTTTTCAGATAGTTCCTAGATAAAAACAATAAAACCATAATCCCCAAAAATACCTGAAATTTGGTCCTAGGTCAAAGAAAGATGTTAGTTTTGGTTCTGAAACAATGGTTGTACCCTGTCCATAACCAACCAATGGTATGTGCCTTACTTGGCTTTCAATAAAATTAATCTGTACTTTGTCTTGAAATCTAAAAGATAATCAAAATTATGCTTAAATGGACACATCTTGAAAAAGTAGGCACTGGGACAAATTAGTTTATTATAAAAGCAACTGTCATTTCAGAATTATGTTTTGCAGTTGGTAACTAGATATACTACTTCAAAATATTCATAAAATATTTACTCTCAATAAAAAAATTGTCATCCACAGTAAAAGTTTGTAACAGAATTGGCTAAAAAAACTATAAGATATTTAACAGTTTCGTTATAATAACCATATTTATGATAACCCTTACCTAACACAATCATCTAAGTTGGCAGTTACTGTTAGCACCATTCTTTTTTCTGGTCCTATTTCACCTTCCTGTGGCTCAACCCTAAAGGCAGATTTTGGTCGAACCATATGTGCAGTAAACTTTGCAGGTATCAAAGACTCATTTGACAGGACCAGTGTCATAGGTTTGTCTGTCAACACAGGAATAATTCCCCAGTCAATACTCTGTGGAGTAATGTGGACTACAGGACCTTCACCTATACAGGCTATGTGGACAGGCTGAAACATCAAACAACTGTATTAATAAAAAACACAAATAAATTTGAACAGTAAGCTGCAGCATCTTTTCTTGAATTGTGGTTTAATACTACTGTAACAAAATGAAAAATATCAGCCATGGGCATTAAACTAATGCTTTTGTGAAAGTTACTTTACTGCAGTCTCAAACTGAAAGAAAAAAAACTCAAGTTTCTATTTCAAGTATTTTAAGTTTACAATTCAATTTATTGACATGGTGTAGTTTAAAAGACTTATGGTGGTATTTCAGTTTATAGAACTTACCAATGGTGGATCAGGACTACCAAAGATTGAGAATTGTGCCACGATGTCTTGTTCCTCCAACTGTTGAGCTTGAATTATCATTGGTACTTCTGCAAGAGAGTGAGGTTCCACGATGCCCTACAAATAATAAAGATTACTGTACACACTGTGAGACATCTCAACAGAACAAGTTTGTAATATACATTAGGTATGAGTTTAATTGAATCTAAACAATTTTAATGCCATAAAGGCAACATTAAAATTGACTCTTTTCACATCTCAGAACAAAATCCAAAACATGGCATGCTTCTATTTTAATGCTTTTAAGAATATTCAAAACATGGCATGCTTCTATTTCAATGCTTTTAAGACTATTCAAAACATGGCATGCTTCTATTTCAATGCTTTTAAGACTATTCAAAACATGGCATGCTTCTATTTCAATCAATGCTTTTTAGGCTTTTCAAAAACATGGCATGCTTCTATTTCAGTACTTTTAAGGCTATCCAAAAACATGGCATGCTTCTATTTCAGTACTTTTAAGGCTATCCAAAAACATGGCATGCTTCTATTTCAATGCATTTTTGACTACAATAATGATGCAGTGACATAAGAAATTCAAAAACTGTATTGAAATGTATTTATGAGGTATGCTACACAATGTGCACAATGAAAATTTTAAATTGAAAACATATTTTTGTAGTTAATCCTTCATTAAAATACTTGTAGTTGTTCGGTTTTTAAATTATGTAATACAATTATAAGTTATGGCTGCATTTGTTAAACTTTCTTAATGGCATTGCCAGTTTGTTAATAAAAGAGAATAATACCATGAATATAGCAAAATTCCTGACCTTGTCGTAATAAAAACTTCACTTTTTTATTCCTGTCTTGCATAAATGAAAATCACTTTCATGATTTTTATCACATTTGGCGGTACGTGAGTGTGATTAACAGCCATGTTTAAGGTGTAAAGTGTTGCATATTTTGAGCGCAAACTAATTTTCTTCTCAACTTTTCTTGACCTGTTTTAATTGGATTTAAATTAACTTTAATTTCAAACCTTCATTTTTGGACTAGTATAGGTAATTGGGGTGTCCTCTCTCACAACCTGGGTCAACAATTCATATTTTGCAGGTAAATCTGAATCATTGTGAAGTTTAACAGAGTGTTCATATGGATGTCGCAAAAAGCATCTACCATAATCCAATATAGGACTCAGCACTGTGATAGGTGGCACTACACATCTTCAAAAACATAATTAATACACAATGATATATGCATTCAAGCAAAACAAATTTACAATTTATCGAGATTTTTATCTAATATTTATGGCTTTGACATCTTGTTTAAAGAATTATTCTCAAATTAAATATTCAACACTAGATGAATGTAATATGTGACAAAAATGTTTTATTTCACTTTAGGTTTAAAACAGAAAGTTTTGAAGCCTTTTATTTCACTGAAACATCATCTTGTTTGTAAAGTACAAAAAAAAATGAAATAATTATATTCAATTGATGTATATTTATTAATTATTTTTACAGCTAATATAAGAAGAATATCAATAAAAATTGCATACTTAGCATAGATAGGTAGCGACAGAATTTCTTCTCCAACATTTTCAACATCAACAACCATGTTCATTTCATATTTCTTGATGGTATTAGAAATAAAATTAACTGTCACTCTGATTTCACTCTGTGGCTGAAGTATTCCAGATTCTGGGATTATTTCAAACTCCTTCGGTGGTCCCATTCTAGCTACCAGGGGAACAGGAGAGCCCATTTCACTTCTGTTACTATCTAAATCACTGGTACCACATATACTCTCTGCAATACCATCCCCAGGCACTCTTAAAGTAAACTTCATTGGGACAAGGGATGTGTTCATCAATGTACAGGACTGGGTATTTAGAAAACCTGCAAACATAAAACAATAGCGTAATGTCTTCTGGATTTTCTTTCGGAAAGTTTACATTTTCAGTATTTTAGTTATTAAAATGGAACAATTATAATGCATGTGTCAGTCAATAAATTTTTATTTGTTTAACAAGTTATGCCTTTAAACAAACACAAAATAATCATTATTTAACTTAAAGATATCAATAATAAAACAAAATTTAAGTCTGGATATATTACCATATGATACAGTTCCAAATTTAAGTCGTGGAACATCAAACTGGAAGGTTGGCCCAATCACTGTACCACTATAAGGAAACAATACACCAAACTTAGCTACATATTTAAAACAAGTTTTAGTCTAAATTTGCAATCGATTTGATTATCAATTTATATCTGAAATTCTAAACCAAGACACTATCATAAATAGCGAGCATCGCAGACGAGATCTATACGGTTACATGCTTGTGTGTAAAAAAAGTCATGTGATCCATATGAACAAATCCATTTCAGATGGTAGGTGAGCTATGCGAAGGAAATATTGTAGACGAACAAAAAAATATATAATATAAAAGTTGACAAAAATCATTTTGACATAGATAAAATTAAAGTGTTTATTTTTTAAATTACTACAAAAATGCCAAACAATTTTTTTACAATCTGAAATGCTGTATTTGAAAATGAGTTTTGTGACGTCACCAACACATTAGATACATCACGTCATCAATGGAATGTAGAGGCACTGTTAGGGGGCTCTGAAGTAACGACATGAACAATGTGCGATGCTAACATTTAGGCTGCGCCAACATTCATATTATGAAAACAATACATGAAGTCATATAAAATTGACTTGAAAAATTTGTATACTCTGATAATTGCAAAAACTTAATAACAAGAGTGAAACCAAAGTTGTAATAAAAATTTTAAAGTCACCCTAAAGTTTTTAAACATATTTTCTTCTTACATTAATGAATTTTTATTTAAATAATTACCAAAATTTAACTTTAAGCTGATCTGGATGCCCATCGATTTGAAACATAAATTCCTCCTCAAAGTCTCCTAGATAAGGACTACTAAAGTTTATAGCTATAGCCTGATGTCCTCCTGGCATCACAATTCCTTCAGAAGGATCAAACTGGAAACATGGTCCAAAAATAGAATGCTTTGGCAGAACACTATATATAGCATCGATGTCACCACAATTTGCCAAGATAATCTCATATGTATGTTTTGATCCAATAAAGATATTTCCCATGTCAAGGTTTTCAAATGAGAATTTTACACTTGGTCCTATTCCTTCTCCTTTAATTCTCAATGGCAAATATGTTTCACGACCTGTTACATCACAAAATGCTGTCAGTGTATAACTTTTTGCCTCCCTTGGCTTAAAAATGACATTGACATCAAATGACGTGTTTGGCCAAATGTCCCCTTCCACAGGTTCTATTTTGAGTTCTTGGTCATCAAACAACATGGGATCTTTTTTAATCACCTAAAGAAAAAACATTTATTTCACAAAACATCATATTGCACGTTGTTTGAGGCAAAATGTATAAAATTCCAATCCACTATCTGATAATGTTTGGATATGCAATAATTAATCAACTATCTGATAATGTTTGGATATGCAATAATTAATCAACTATCTTATGAAACTTTTGGCTTCTAAAAGCTTAAAGTTACAAAATATATTTCTATCAACCATCTTTATTCCATGCCTACTTAAATGGAAATTAAATTCAATTTTACACACAATACTGAATAAATAAAAAAACATTGCCATATTAGTGTGAGTCATGATTATAATGTTTACGATTTTTTTTCATATTTTAATTTCGCATCTGTATGCGCATTTAAAACTGGAAGCCATGATGCTTAAAGTGGTGTTAAACACCATTCAAACAAACAAACCGACTCAATAACAACCATAACCTATTCAATATTATTTCTGCATACACATTTGTTTGCACTTTCTTGAGGTTTTACTCCACTTTCAGCCAATTATTCGGCACACACATAAATAACAAACAAACACAGACAAAATTCAATAACTGTAACAATAAACAATATTTTACCATTCTTTTGTTATGGAATGTCCTAGTTAGGATAGACAGTTTGTCTTGTAATGTAGGATCCTTTAAGACCTCTTCCTGGAATCCTTTCTTGTCATTATTCTCGTCTCTTTCAACAGTTTTAATGGCTCTGTGATATAACAAAGGAATTATTGTCATTATGTTGGGTTATGCTAATATTATACATAGTTATAAAAAATAGAAATTAACAGATTAACAAAATTAGTGTGTATGTTTCCGGACAAGTTAAAAAAAACCAAATGAGAAAATAATTATAATAAAATTTGTTCAGAATTCCAATAGTTTTCAATTTCTAACACAAACTTACTGACTTCTTTTTCAGTTAAGTTTAATTTAAAAATATACTAATTATTTTTTAAAAATCTTAATATTTTGAGCTAAAAACATCATATTTTCCAGTGGTATTTCAGTTTGAAGGGATTGGTGACCCGTGGTAATTGATGCACTAAACCATTGTATCTTTTAACTTACTGTTCCTTTTCTTCATCTTCTTCTTCTTTTGTAGAAAATCTGGTCCATCTAAAGTGACATATGACGTCTGACCTATTGTGGATAGTTACAATTCTTTGGTTGGCCATTGAAATGTAGGTATTCTCCATCTTGATTGTGTTTTTGTCCAATCTAACACCAGCATTTTGTGCAGCACCATATAAATTAATGTACACATTGTCACCTGAAAAATAAAAAAGTATCTATTTAAATGTCTGTTTAATTTCATATTATTTTTAATACCCATATATATATATGCAACATATGTCCAATATATCAATCTATAATAATTTAATCCTCTAGTGAATTGCAATTTTGACAATACTTGTATATACCCTAAAATATGGTTATGTTTTGACAGTAAAAGCGGCAATTTAACCATGCCTTAATAAAATACTTTTAAACTTAAATGTTTGTTTAATGATGTTTTAATGCCACTTTCAGCAATTTTTCAGATATCTCATGGCATCCAGTTTTTATTGGGGGAGGAGGCCAGAGTACCCGGCTTAAATTTAACTTTAATTTATAAACAATGAAACTATTAAATCATAACAAAAAAAAAGCTTTAATACCTGTATCATAACTGAGAACCAGTTCAGAGTGATGGTCCCCCGTATTCTGTGGGGTGTATTCGACAGTTACTTGCATACTTTCTTGAACAGCAAGTGTTCCAATTTCTGGTGTAACAGAGAAAGGCCTGTAAACAGAAGAAGCTGTTAAACATATCTTATTATTTTTTATACAAGTGTTTTATTTTCATAAAGTTAACCAGCCATACAATTATGGATTCTAGTAAAGTCAAGGTGAATTAATAATTACTTAGTGATGTAGATTATACACAAAAATTTATCTTATCAACATCCAAAACATCTAAAATATGTAAGTTTTTTAAAATAAATAACACACAAGGTGTGTACATTTTAAAACCTACTTTTCAGCTGTCAATGTAAATTTGGCCTCTCTGTTTCCTATATTTCTAACTAGATATGTTCTTGAATGTGTGTATTTTACAGGTCCTGGTGGAAAATTTACATTGTCAGGGAAATCCAGGATAGCTCTTGATCCTATAGCTTTTACTGGTACAACAAACTTTTCTCTTTCTGTTATACAAACAAGTTCATGGCAGTAATCCTGAAAAAATGAAATTATAAATACCGCGATAATAAATTAATGTATAATGTATTGAAAGAACATGTAACTAGAAAATTGGAAAAAATTTTAACAAGAAAATAGAAAACAAATAAACAAATAAAGTATATACCGGTAATAATCATTAATTGAAGAAATAAGTCACAGTTTCTATAGATTAACACATGTAAGTCTCAATTTATAGATATGACTTTAAGTATTACCACAGAAGAGATTTGTGCCTACACTAGGCATTGATGTAATGATAATTTTACAGAATTGTGTTTTAAATTTGTTTAGCTCTTCTAAAACAGATCACAAAAATAATGAGTACTTATCAAAACCATACATATAGGTAATTTTCTGTAATTAATATAAATTTGTAAGAAAAGACAGTAAGGGCTTTTGTCAAGAAGGTTTCAATAAGATACTTTAAAGGTCCAGAAAAATTGTCTGTTAATTAGGACTCAGTGTCTGAAAACAATGTCTGGTTGCATTCCCACTTTTGGTAAGTGATAGCAAAGCAAGATCATGACTAGATGTGTGTCTTCGACTATGAATGTACTTTAATTACCCTTTGGTATCATCTGTTTTTACTCATTTAAACAATCGCCCCATTGGCTCACAGACATTGACAAGCCAAGGATATATATATCTTCTAGGTATCAAATTTATTTAATTAAAATGTGCAACACAATACCTTTTTCTCCTCAGGTTTAAACTGTATCCTAAAAGTTGTGGGCAATCCTGGTCCTACTTTGTGACCTACATCATGAGGACTTATAATTTTGAAATAAGGTGAATCTGCTTGTGTAACTTTTACTAATCTTGGAACCTAGAAATAATAATAAAATCCATTCAAATTCATGTTTAGAAAATATAAATACAAGCAAAGTCCAATGTTCAAAGAAGTCTAAGGTGTTGTATGTAATTAGGAGATCAAAATATTCATAAATTTTAAGTAGATCTTCTGTTCATGATTCTCAGCCAAAATGGCAGAGTAGTTATGGAAAGCTAGTCAACTTCTATTGATCATGGGCCTGTCAAGACTAAGGTTACAGCATAGAGTCTTAGTGTGGGCAGGGTGTATTTCACTCAACCTTAGTTGACATGGATTGCCAGTTGTCATGCAGAAGGTCTGGGGTTTTCACTGGGTACTCAGACTTCTTCACCCAATAAAAACTGGATGCCTTGATATATCTGAAAAATTGCTAAAATGGTTTTAAAACCAATTCAAAACAAACATATCTAGTAAACATTTACTGTTTTAAACAATGTGTCATACAGTATTCATAACCTTAATTACCAGACCCTTTTCAACTTTATCTTCCAGCTTACAGTACAAAATAGCAACACTGGAGTGACATTCCTCTGTAAGACAGTTCACCCCAATCTGACTCTAAGCCTGTCAGTCCTTGCTCTACCTCTTTTATGCAATTTGCTTAGCAAAACCAAAACATCAATGTAGGTTTACCATATTTTTGTTAAGAAGACAGATAGGATGTACCTTATCATTGTTTCTCAGGATCAAAGGAACTTCATAAACTTGATACGGTTCAAAATTCTGGAATGTGACTTCTGAAGGATAAGGTTGAAACATTGGTTCATCTATATTCACTTGAGAAAACTGCAAAACAAAACAAATTTTAGATTCATGCATATCACCCAAATTTCGAGTTTTACAACAAATATTAATTATTTTGTTTAGTTTTAAAGGATGAAATGTAGTTATCTGTCAAATAGTTTATAGCCTATTTTACTTATACCTGATGACTTACAGACAGCCATATTTCAAAATTTTGTATAATTATAATATGACCCATATTTATTTAAATGATTTGTGGAATGGTATGTTTCTGGCATTTCCCTACCCTATTTTTGTTTAAGTACAAACAAAATACAATACAAACCAAATGGAGTCATGCAGAAATCATGCACTTCAAGTATTGGAGACTGAATTTTGTTTACACAGCTAATCAATTTAGAATGTTTAAAACCTTCTGAAAGGAAGCTCCGCTAAAAGATATTGTATACAATTAATTCTTACTGATACTTTTACATTTCACTGAATAAAAGCAATATCAGTAAGAAATAAATAAATATATAAATACATTTTTGAAATTACAAAACCAACAAATTACATTGCTGAGTTTCTATGTTATTCTTTGATTAGCCGTATTTTTCAAATTATATATCAGGTTTATTTAAACTGCATGCATAAAAAACGAAAATATAATACAAAATAGTATCACAAAATTGTATATGTTTAACACCAAAGTGTTTAGATTACCCCAGTCTTTAGGGCTATATCATCTTTCTGTAAATAAGTCATTTTAGTAATATGCAAGTAGTATGAAACACTGTCAACAAACATTTTGACTTGTCAACACATCTTAAACTAAGTAACTTGGTGGCGACCCTTATCTACCCATCACAAAGTAGAATTACAAGTATTGGTGTCATATATCATACTTAAGCGTAATTAAAAATAGCGGAACTCAATCTATATGTATTTATCTAAAAATGTGAATGATGTAAGCCATGATAAAGCTTTTTTGTTAAATTTCAGATAAAAATATTTTAAGTACAGTAAATTTTTGGGGAAAGATAAGTAATGTGGGAAAACAAAATAGTAATTTAAGTCAAAATGTATTATGTCACAATGAATTTCTACATTTATTGAACTTTTTTGTTTATAAACTTAAACAATCTTATACATTTATCAGCAACTTAAACTACCTTTTGAAGACTTGTATCTGCCATATCTAATAGCTCTGTTTTCTTTGGTACTTTCATTGTGTGGGTGTTAGCCAATTTCTGATCAGTATCCATTTGCATGTCAAACATGAACTGGCTGGGTGTCATCTAAAATATAGATCAAAACATATTTTAATATTGAGTAGATGTTGACATCGTCAAGTGAATGAAATTATGAAACAAAACAAAAAATTAAACTGATTATCTATTCTTGTTTTTAAAAGACATATTGTAAGATACACAAGACTATAACTCCGGTAAAAAGCAACAATTTAATTTAAAAGACAGTTGATTTGTTTCTGTTGACTTAAGCATATTTCCTTCACACTGCCACTGGATATGACAATTTACTGCATTTCAACCTGAGTGATACAACAGGAGCCACACATGCAGCAGGAGTTCATGTTGCTCATTTTTTTTATTATTGTGTTGTGTGTCCATTTTGTTTTTGCCCTCTCTTTTTATAATCATGGTTTTGTGTGTCCTTGACACATCAAATCAGGGTTAATCCTAATTATATTATATTCTTGTTACAGACCTTATTTTCCTCTTCATCTCCTTTTAGAAGTTTAGGATTTCTTGGTGCAACTACTTTGCTTTTATAATTGGCTGCATCTGGTCCTAAGGCCTCCAGGGTATTTGTGGTACCCACGACCTCACCAAATGGTCCAAGAGGCATTTTCACTGACTAAAGACAAACACAATTTGTTAATGTTTACTAAAAAGGAGCACTGATGAGATCAAATGCTTCAACAACATATACTAAATAATTTATGTGTACATTCATTACTTGAGACATAGGCTCACCACTGGGGAAGAAGTAGGTGACTATCATAATGCCGCACCCTCTTTGAAAAATTTATTTGCTTGTATTTTTTTAATTATTTTATATTTTACCTTTTTATTACAAAAAACCAGTAGAAAATAATTAGATAAGACAATTTGTCCATGTTTTATACTATGCCTCTGTTGTTGAGTCAATACAAAGTGTCCTCAACTTTTGCTCTGGGAATTTTACTTAATAAGTCAGCCATTTTTGTTTCTAAAGGGACCTTGCGTTGTTTACAAATGTTTGTCTGCTTTCGTGACGTTCAATGGTATTCAGACAAACCGTGAGACTTTTCCAGCCTTAACTGCAAGCAACAGCCCCGAAAGATTTCGAATAGAAAACAATCGATTGTTCATAAAGTACACTTCCATTCTAATAAAGCTCAAATTTTAGTATGGAAAATGGCTTGATAAATATTAAAAAATTGACATATTTCAAAACGCTGAGGAAATAATTGTTGAATTCAAAAAGTACCCTTCTTGATCTACAAAAGGAGCATAAGCTGAACCATACGTGATAAGCAATTTTACTTTTTCACTCAAAAAACCTCTCAAAAATATGTTCACTTGTACTTTAACTTAAGTATAACTAAGTCGCCGGCCAAGACACCTCAAAAGCAAAGTTCATGTAGCCCTGTACAGGGTTTTAGCTAGGATTTTTTAAGCATTAGTCACTTTTGCCTGGGACTAATTTTAAGATCTAATATGTGTGTATATTTTTTATATGCAAGATAATTAATTAATTAATTAATTAATGCGATAAACATCAATCAATATTTGATTTTTCTGGCACCATTTTATAACATATATAAATATTCAATGTAATATTGCCATAGAACATATATTTAAACAGATTTAAATAAAAAAACTTTAACAGTGTTTGCCAAAATATTCATTTTTGTTTATATTTAAATTTTTGCAATAGTTGTTTTTAATTGGCATCGTATTTTGCAATCTCCTGCACCGAATTCATATCCGCTCCGAAAACCTATCGGTATTATTTTTTTTTGTTTCTCTGACTGGTTACCAGTAGTATTTTATCCTACGCTTTATGTGCAAAGTAAAATCACGCCAGAACCAGAGTTAACAAATGGCGCATAACATGATAAACAGGGGCTGTGACACAAAAATGACGATTCTGACGAGAACGGCAATAAAATTTAAAGGAGACATAAGACATTTTTTTAAATGACAGAGCGACTTCAGCTTCTCGTTTAATGGTCAACAACGCGACGTGGGACCACAATAAGATCGCCCGAGTTGTCATCCAACTGGTTATGCTCGATCACGTTTGACGGTGTGTACACAGTAATTAAGGCTGAAGGGGTCATTGTCGACCTGGGTACTATATCAGCGTACCCAGGGTACGTTTATAATTTTAAAAAGTACCCTGATAAATTAGTTTCATATAAATGTACCCAGGATATAAGAAGCGGCTGCAATCGTACCTTGTTCTCGTTCTACTATCACGTGATCAAAAGCCTTTCCGGATCTTCGCAATTTTTCGTACCAAAGTTAATGATGCTGATTATATACGTTGCATCTAGTATCAGGGTACGATTGCAGCCGCTTCTTATATCCTGGGTACGTTTATATGAAACTAATTTATCAGGGTACTTTTAAGAATTATAAACGTACCCTGGGTACACTGATATAGTACCCAGGTCGACAATGACCCCTTCAGCGTAATTAAGGTATTAATTATCAAATTATATCAGGTGGCCTATCTCTTACTTAATTGCTTTGATTGCCTTGGGTCCTAAACGTGTACATTAGGTCAGATATTTGGATTTACCTGTGCCGATTTTGACAATGAAAATTTCGAAGTTGGAAAATGGAAGTGGTGAATTACGTTCAAAATATTTTCGTTATTTCTAAAAAGGATTCGCCAATTGCGAAAATATACTTCGAACGAGAAGCATAATGTGACTGAAAACGCAGACTTAATAGTTAATAAGTGTTTTGAGATGTTATTTGTACCCGTGCATGATCATGTAGCTGTAAAATGCAAAGCGAAATATTTGTATTTTTAACAGACATACTGACCAGTACAAAATTACCTTTGAATTAAATCAGTGCTTGAAGGATTTTTATGCTTTTAAAACATGTTGATAAATATCTCCATTTTGTGGATAATGTTGCTAGGAACAGCGTTCATGAGTAGAAACTAAGCGCAAATTCTATTGGATAATTATTTCAACATCCGGTAAAATCGGCTAATTAAAAATATTTTAACTGAGCTTACAAAAGTAAATTTATACGCATATTGAGCTTAATTCTTAATTGTAGCGGTTGGATAAAAAGGAGACGTTCATTTATGAACCCTTTAAGAACTCCTAAAATTAACATTCGGCAACCCGTGTTTCATCAATAAATGCAAAACTGCTGCACTACTTCTTTAAACGTAGCAGTATCCGGTTGAATACCCAAGTTGAAAATTGTTGACCCTGACCTTTCGGCACGTGAAGGACTTTTCGGCATAGTCGAACTGACTTACTCAGTGAATCAAAATGAAAATTTGGACATCAGAACATGTTTTTGAGTAAGTATTTATTTCATATTGTGTACATAAATATCTTCTTCCTGCTCGTTACTGTTTCATATTTTTGTGTAATGTACCGAGTCTGATAGTAATAAATTATACAGACTTTCCTTGATTCGGAATTTGATTTCTTGGCGTACAGTAAACTTTACACTTTTTTAGAATTATGTAATGAAGGTTACCAACTACATAACAATGTATAAAACTTCGAAAATACAGTTAATTTTTCTTTTCAAGCTTGGATGGAAGATGATGTAAATCACAAAGGTATTTTTGGCCTATGGTATATACTATAACAGTTTAATGTTTGTACAAAGTTTCCCCTTTATCATATTTATTTTAATAAACCTAATTTTGACATATCCCCTTTTGCTCTGGCATAATCCGTCATGTATTAAATCAAGTGTGTTCTGGTCTTTTAAGGGTGTAAATGAAAATGAAGCAACCAACTGCGTCCCCAATATCATGTAATTTAGTATACGATTCACATTCCAACAGAAATGCTTTGGCAGGAAAATTGAGAATATTTGGCCAATTTTACCATCTTTTAGATTTTTGTTGACTGAGATAATGAGTAAGAAGAATACAGATGATTTGTACTGTTATAAAATGTAACATTCTATTTATAGGCATAATTGGGAAACGGTAGTCAAGGCAGCATGGAAAAAATATCCAAATCCAATGAATCCATCAGTAGTTGGTATTGATGTAATTGATCGTTTTGTGGATAGTAAAGGTGTTTTAAAGTCCCACAGACTAATGACTACCCGTTGGGGTCTTCCTGATTGGGCTAAAAGGGTAAAATTTTTTATGAATTATGTGTCTTAGCAATTTAATTACAATAGGAAAGCTTTTTAGGTTAAGTGCGACACTAAAGGTTGTGTAGTCAGAGAATCCTCTGCTGTTCAAGCAAAACAGCAGATTTTGCGACATGGGTTTGAGTCGGCTAATTTCATCATCGTGTCCAGATATTAACATTTTCTACCAGTTAAACTATATATATAATTTGCTTCTTTAGGAATTTTTCTATATGAATATAGTCATCATACCTTCAATCAAGATGATTTAAGTCCATTTCTAAGCTCATTTTCATCGATACCCTTACATTCGGACATTTCGCTTTCATTTCGAACAAAAAGTAATGTAACAACAATGTTACTTAAATCTGGTGCTTAAATTAGCTTGATTGAAGGTATGATGATTACATTCATAGAGAAAAATATCTTAAGAAGCGAATTATATATAGTTTAACTGGTGGAAAATGTTTTTTAACATCTGGACACAATGAAATTTGCAGACTAAGACCCTTGTCGCAAAATCCACTGTTTTGCTTATGGAGAGCTCTCCAGCGCGGCAGAGGATTCTCGGACTAAAGGTTGTGTTATGTTTTCAAAATGATTTTTGACCTGCTGATGTTATCAAAACTAGTATAATTTATAGAACATTATATAATGGGTACATGATACAAATGTTATGTAATTCATATAATTTACAGATTATGCATTCAAGTTAGAAATGTAACAGTCACACAATTACAAAATAGCTTTACTTTATCTGACATGTAATTTCTTGATTATGCATATGATTTTAAAGTTTTCTTTGTATGCATAAGCAGGGCTCACCACACTGGGCGAAGTGGGCGACAAAGTCGCCCTACTAGGACCTGAAGTCGCCCTAAGGCGCCGCGAAGTCGAAGTCGCCCTGTCATTTCCCTCAAGTCGCCCGATGGTTCACATAAGATACTTGTAAATCTGGTCCAAATACTTCACCCTGACTACCAATTTATTAGTAAATGTGTAATTCCAATAAAAAACGGCAAACAGTATGCGTATTTAACATATTTTCAAACGATTTACGTCTTTCAAATGTATTACGCGCCATTTGTTTATTTACCGGATGTGACTAATTACCGGAAGTGAACAACGAAGAAAAGTAATGTACAAAGGCCCATAATGAAAAATCGTAATATTTTTGATAAACAAATACTTTTACTTGGTTTAAAACTTAAGTTCTTTCAAAGAGTATTGTACTTTAACAGTTTTCTTTGATAAGTATTTGAGCTTCACTTGAAAGAATAAAGATGTATAGTTATTATTGACATCATGATAAGTTCTTGTAGATGGGTGTCCCATGAAGAAATTTGGATCAGTACAACTTTGATTAATATGATAAAGGTTATGTGCCGTTTGATATTGCATACCATGAATAATAATGAAAAAGAAAGAAAAAAGATAGGGCTAATTGTTCAAGAACAATTAGAAAGGTCTTTCCCAGATACCTTTATGAAATTAATTTTTCTTCATCTCTTGTTGTGAACTTAACTACATAAGTTACAGGACCATTTTGTAGGTGGCATAGACTATTTCTGTTGTCCTGAGTAAAAAAATATATGGTTGTCAAGGACTTTTGTGGCCGTTGCTAAGGACAAAATGCAACTTCCGGTTGTAAAATGACATATTTTAGTAAAGTACATCATCCTGATTTAAAAAATATATGGTTGCTAAGGACATTTTGTAATGGTGACCTGGTTGCTATGGTATGACCTTGACCTGTGACCTTTGAATTTGGGCTCAAATTGAAGGCCTTTACTTGGTGATCATGTTAAACCTATATGTTTACTATATTATCTGTAACGGTTTTCAAGTTGTATGCCAAAAACTGATTAACCGAAATGAGTCAAGGGCCCGAACTCGAAAACGGTTCATGGCACAGTTTCGGACCAAATGTATCAAATGAAGGCCTTGATGAGAGGAGTATTTTTCCCATTTATTGTCTTCTTCTATCTTTTATAGTTTTCGAGTTGAAATGATAACAAGATTGGAGGCCTAAGGTCGAGGTCACTTCTGAACTTTTACTTTGAGATTTTCTTTAAGGACATGTCACAGGACAATAAATGGTGAAGACCTTTTGTGATTTCGACTTACGGTTTGTGAGTTTTTGTGATAAGCGGAGTCCTTGAAACATTCAAGGTATACCGCTCGCCTTCGCTAGTCAGAAATTTTTAGCCAAAATATGTCATAAAGTTGTCCCAAAAGTTCCTTAACATTTGTCACTTTTTAGTTTTCTTGTATCTGTTATAGTTCCAGAGATTACGCGATAACAAGGTTTTGGGTTTTTGGGCAGATAACTCCGTAAAGAAAAATGTTTTGATTTCACAGGGTGAATTCCGAATAGACTTTCAGTGTCCAAAACTTGTCGCGAAAGACCAAAATGATATGTCGCGTACTTTTAAAACTGTTTGGGTTTGAAAGTTGGCGGAAAAAAAAATGAAGATAGGGCTAATTGTTCAAGAACAATTAGAAAGGTCTTTCCCAGATACCTTTATGAAATTAATTTTTCTTCATCTCTTGTTGTGAACTTAACTATATAAGTTACAGGACCATTTTGTAGGTGGAATAGACTATTTCTGTTGTCCTGAGTAAAAAAATATATGGTTGTCAAGGACTTTTGTGGCCGTTGCTAAGGACAAAATGCAACTTCCGGTTGTAAAATGACATGTTTTAGTAAAGTACATCATCCTGATTTAAAAAATATATGGTTGCTAAGGACATTTTGTAATGGTGACCTGGTTGCTATGGTATGACCTTGACCTGTGACCTTTGAATTTGGGCTCAAATTGAAGGCCTTTACTTGGTGATCATGTTAAACCTATATGTTTACTATATTATCTGTAACGGTTTTCAAGTTGTATGCCAAAAACTGATTAACCGAAATGAGTCAAGGGCCCGAACTCGAAAACGGTTCATGGCACAGTTTCGGACCAAATGTATCAAATGAAGGCCTTGATGAGAGGAGTATTTTTCCCATTTATTGTCTTCTATCTTTTATAGTTTTCGAGTTGAAATGATAACAAGATTGGAGGCCTAAGGTCGAGGTCACTTCTGAACTTTTACTTTGAGATTTTCTTTAAGGACATGTCACAGGACAATAAATGGTGAAGACCTTTTGTGATTTCGACTTACGGTTTGTGAGTTTTTGTGATAAGCGGAGTCCTTGAAACATTCAAGGTATACCGCTCGCCTTCGCTAGTCAGAAATTTTTAGCCAAAATATGTCATAAAGTTGTCCCAAAAGTTCCTTAACATTTGTCACTTTTTAGTTTTCTTGTATCTGTTATAGTTCCAGAGATTACGCGATAACAAGGTTTTCGGTGTTTGGGCAGATAACTCCGTAAAGAAAAATGTTTTGATTTCACAGGGTGAATTCCGAATAGACTTTCAGTGTCCAAAACTTGTCGCGAAAGACCAAAATGATATGTCGCGTACTTTTTAAACTGTTTTGGTTTGAAAGTTGGCGGGAAAAAAAAATAATAATCAAAGCAAAAGCAAGAAGGTCTTCCCACTGGAAGTGGGAAAGACCTTAATAATCAAAGCAAAAGCAAGAAGGTCTTCCCACTGAAAGTGGGAAAGACCTTAAAAACTTAATCTGTTATTGTTTTTAAACACAAAAGAAATAATCCTGGAAATTGATGAAAATAATGAAAATTGTACGTAACTACTGCGAAGTTAATTATTTGTACGGTCCCCCTGACTTCTCCCTAGGGTCTCCTGAAGTCTCCCTATCAGGGCCTGACTTCTCCCTGTTTGTCTGCCAGGGAGAAGTCACTTCTCCCTACTTTTTTAGAGTGTGGTGACCCCTGCATAAGTGTATATGAGTAAAAATGGAATTAGGAAAAATTTATGTTACAGTAATATCAGCTGGTCTGGTATTTTTATTTAGTATATCGGCATATCAGATGACTGTTATGTAAGTGAAATTTCTCAAGTGGACTTGCAGACAAACATTTTGCATATTAAATCTAAAAATGTGAGTATTCTCTGTGTAAAGAAGCCACAGAACTGTGAATCGTAACAACCTTTCTATCCTTAAAACATGTATGTTATGAAATTTGATATATCATATAGACATGCATGTAATACACTTATATTTGAATACCTATCTTAAAAAGAGTAGAAATGTTGTTATTTTTCTGCAGTATTCTTTGTTGTTGTTACCTTTATTTGTTTTGTTTTTTCTTTTGTTTTGCCTTTTGATAGCTGTTAGGATCAAGTGAACATGCCTATGGCAGTGAACATTCAGAGGTTGACCCAAAGAACAGACTCATGACACTTAAAACAAAAAATGTAAGTTTTAATAATGATATGTTATAAATTGAGATTTCTATATTGCTCTCTGGGAATATAATTAAAATTCTGGAACCAGACAGTCTTCACTAAGGATAATGAAGATATTGTTTTTGGATTATTAACAAATATGATAGGTCATGATTATATAGAGGAAAATGTGGTCAAATTTTAAAAAGTGAAGAAAAATTGTTCCAACCTTGATTTGCAAGACTGTATTATACATTCTTTAAACTGCACAGTTGAAAATGATTTTTTGCCTCATTGTGTGTATATTTTTTGCTAAATGTCTGATTTTTCGTTTTTGTTGGTAAAGAAAATGGGATTTTTTTAGTTTTCTGACTCTAACTCTATAAACTTTTATCAATTTTCTTGGAATTTTTGAAAAAAGTCTTCATTTTAATATATGTGAGCTTCATGGTGATTTTGTTAAAATTTTTGTTTGTAGAGTTATTAGACTTTGTTAGTGATAAAATGGGGGATTTTTAGTTTCGGAGACGGACACATCTTTCATTAATTTTCTTTAAATTTTGGGGCATTGTAGGTATTGATAGATAGATTATGTCTTTAAGATACCATTAGGTATAGATAAAGTGTATAGATTTTTTCCTTATCTTCAGCACTCTTGGTGAATATGTTCATTAATATAGTCGAAAAGTATAATTACAATGGTTCCTAAATGAGAAAGTAAATTTTACTGGTCATTACTAAATTTCCTTAATTAAACTCACACATAAATAGATGTACATGTATTTTGTTAGCCCAAAAATAAAGTTCCAATCATAAGTTTGGATTTGGTTGATCTCAAAAAAGTTCATTATGTTGTAATGTTAAAAATGTTTATTGTGGCTATTTGTTTGCAACATGTTCAGTATTGCCAGAAATATTAATTAAAGCTTTCCACAATCCGAGTTTTTTTAGTCTGTTTCGCAACATGTCATGAAGAAATTTTTTCTTTCAAATCTGTTATTTTAATTTAATTAATTTAATATTTTATTATTTTAAAGATAATGATATAAGGTTTAATGTTAAGGTCATTTAATATGTGTTCTTTTTATATGCATAAAATGGATAGCCTATCATTTTGAACTTATTTTGTGATTGTTTCATCATTTAGCTATTTTGAATCTTTGCATTATTTTACAATTTATGTAAAAGTAACTTGTGTATAGGGTCATATCCAGAATTATTGACTGATGAAGGACTCCATGTGGACCATTTATCCTGTTAGTAGCTGAGAAAATTACTAGGGCTGTAACCAGATAAATGTTCTTTATCTGGTCCTTAAGTAGTCCGTAATTCTGAGACGGCCATGCACATGAGTCAGGGCTCACGCTGGGTCAAAATTATAGGGAGAAGTCACTTCTGTTTTGGGTGGCTGACAGGGAGAAGTGGGTGGACAACACGGAGAAGTTGCATAATATGTAGCGAAAGCGTCCTGTTCACTTTGTTTTTTTTAAAATAAGTGTTGGCATTTGCATTTTCATTGTTATATGTTTTTTTAGCAGTTTAATTTATTTAGGATAAAGTATCAAAGATTTGATTAACTATTCAGTTTACTTATTTCACACATTTTTAAAAACACACGCATTAAACATAATTTATAACAATAAAAAAAAATAAACTGTCACAAAACTGTTCATTAAAATAAATGTTTCTTTGTCATTGATACACAATTTGATTGATTTATAATGAAGTACTATTAGAACTAGAAGTAGAAAATTACATCATTGTGACACATAATATATTATGTAAAATTGTAAAATTCACTATTAAAAATATTTAAGCATATTTAACTTCAATTTGTTTTAAGTAACTGCCAAAATACTATTTTTACTACGTTTCTATCATTACAAAACTCATTTCACCACTATCTGCATTTTCCGGAAATTTTCACAAGTTATTGTGCTCTGAACTGGTTTCCGGTCATTTTTTAAACCTACGCTTTTTATACCAAATAAAAGTTAAAATGGTACCAGTTCAACTTTGGCGCGTAAACAAAATAAACATGACGCGGTATCAAAAATATGAACAATTCTTACCAAAATTTGAATAAAATTTGAAAGGTGACATTAGGTGATTCTTCAAAATGAAAGGGTGACTTCACTTCACTTTTGAAGATGATCGACGGCGAAGTGGGACCACGATAAGGCGACTTCTTTATTTAGAGTTAAACGCCACTGATGAGTCTTAAGTCTTAAGTAGACAAAACACACATCTGGCATAATGAATTTGTCACCTTGGTTATTTTGATTACATCTTGTTGGAATATTTGAGCAAAGCCAAGTAACAGCACGGCACGTCTGCTGGTGGCGGACTAGGAAGCAACTTTTTTGGGTTAAGTTGGAGTGATAAAGTTTAAGATCAATATGTTATGACTTGTTTACGTCATTTATTTCTATTGACATTCAATGACTAAGGCCATTCGTTGGTCAGTCTTTGTCTAGATTTTTGACAAGAAACACTTGTCATTTGTATCGTTGCATAATCTTCTAGACTTGTATATTATTTTTTGTTTATGCTGTATCGTCATGTTTGTCGATCCGATACTTAATAAGCTTACTGGTCGGTAAATTTTTTAGACTCTTGAACTACCTGTATTGTGTATTTGTACAGGGGTAGAAATAGGAAAAGTAGCAATTGGAGTCAAAAGGACTCCCTAATGAACCAGTCAAGGTGTCTTTAAAAATTGAGTCCCAGTCAACCGGCATGGCCGGGGGTATGAGGCCGCTCAAGGCCCCAAGAAGCTCTGGGGGTTTTGGTGCAATAATATGCATTCTGGAAATTCTGAGGGTACATTTCCATTCTGAAAAAAAAACTATTTTTTGTCTGAAATTTTTTGCAGTTTTGGTCTCGCACTGATCATTCATGAAGTTCTTGTATACATCATAATATTCCTAGCAGTTTGTTATAAACATGCGATGTTTATCTGAGCAAAATTTCCAAAGAAGATAGATAGAATAACATCACACAAAACCGTTCAGCACACTTCCACTTGGACAAAGTTGTGCTGATCAAAATTGCTTCATGGGATACCCATCTGCAGAACTTATCATGATGTTAATAATTATTCTTTATCTTTATTCTTTCAAGTGCATCTCATATATTTATCAAAGAAAATTGTTAATATACAATACCATTTGAAAGAACTGAAGTTTGAAACAAATTGAAAGTGTTTGTTTATCAAAAAAATTATGATTTTTCATTATGGGCCGTTGTACTTTTCTTTTCTTCACTCTTCACTTCCGGTAAATAAACAAATGGCGCTTAATCCAGTTGAAAGACGTATATCCTTTGAAAAAATATGTTAAATACATATATTGTTTGCCGTTTTTATTGGAATTACATATTTACTGATAAATTGTAAGTCTGTGTGAACTATTTGGACCAGATCCTATGCAAGTATCTTCTTTGAACCATCAGGCGACTTTAGGGAAATAACAGCCAACAGAGCAACTTCGAGACTCTGTAGCCACTTTGCCCAGTGTGGTGAGCCCTGCTAAATTGTGGTGAGCCCTGCTAAATTTTTAAGGAGCGAGACATGCTCTTACAATAAACACCCAGGGAGTCCTTCCAAGTTTTAGGGAGTCACGGGCTGCTGGGCTACCGCTTGTTTGGAGCCCTGTTGTAGGTTAGGTCAGTTGTTTTATTATGAGTAGTTCAGTGGATATACAAATTAAGTATGTATATGAAAAGGTCTAAATAATCTGTGAAAGTGCACTTGGTAAATACTAAGAGGCTATTCAATACACATAAATTTATTTCTTGATTGTTGGTTTAAAACCTGCCCAGGTTATTATGTTAAAGTGGGTGTTGTAAAGTAAGTGTTTTAATTATAAATGTATTTTTTCTTTTCAGTTAACATTTTGTAATATAGTTACAATAGATGAAAAATTAGTATATTCACCTCATCCAGAGGACTCAACTAAGTAAGTATAACACCAATAATTAAGGCAACTTAGTAGCTAACGCCATATAGTGATCAGTATGTCGGTCTTTAAACTAACTAATAGTGCCTGGGTTATACAGTTTATCTTTTGAGGTAGGCTTTTGATATTTGGTATGTGGGTAGATAATATCAAGACAATGTGTCACGTACCATGGTTGATAACTTCCCCTCAAGTCCAGATGAAACAATATACCCGAAACTGCGACATGACTTCACTTACAGAAAGCCAAAAAGAACACACATGTACATTTTTGCTGTATGTTACACTTGTTGCCTTTTCCTTCCACCGGACCAGATCTTATGACAACTTTTGTTTGATTTTCTGATTATCTAGTGGTTTAATTAAAACATTTAATATATAATTTGAGCCTTGAATGATTCTTTTGTTCACACTTATGCATCGGTGCAAGTCTGGATTTTTTTCTGATTTACTGATTTTAATATTGCTATTTTTGAGATAGATGCAATTTTGTTGATTTAATAGGGGGGGATGGTTTGAGGTCTAATTTCGTGTAAAAAACAATTAGAGCACTTGTTTAATTTCTGGGAACTAGTCAGAGCTCTGGTAAAAAAAAACTGTTTTCCAATCAGGATTTTTACTTAATGTTGTGCATTGTGACTGTCAAATGGGGATAATTCAACCTGTTATGACACGCCATTTTTAAAAAGAACTTAATGGAAGCATAACACAGACAAATAACTTAACATAAAATTATTCTATGAGTAAGAAATTAAATTGTAAGAAGGATGCAGTTGTTAGGCATATTCTGTTAAGAATACAATTGAATTGATCACTATTTTGTTCAATGTTTTTATCTACAACCTGCAAAAATAATATTTCACTATACAAGCATGATACATAATTATTATCAGTTTCTAAACTGTTCCAAGCACGATATGAACCTTTATTGACAGTTTCTAAGGATGTTGTTGAGGGAACAACATGACATCAAAATGTTACAAAATGGCAATAAGCAGATTATTGTTTCTTTCATTTCCATGATTTCATCTCCTGAACATGGCTTTAAAGTATAATATTTCTATCTTGGAAATAAAAAAATCTATATGCCCTGATCAATCCCATTTGTTAGATCACTAACCAGTGGCTTTTGTTTTGTAGAACCCAACTGAAACAAGAAGCAGTAGTTACAATCAGAGGAGTTCCATTATCTAGTTACTTGGAGGGTATGATTACACAAAATATCAACAATAATGCTCATAAGGTAGGCCATATCTCATAAATATCATGCTTAGCTTCATAGAGGATATAAAGTTTATATTATCACTAAATAGAAAATAATAAAATAATGACAAGTGTTGACAAAAATTGTTTACAATAAATTTTACTATTGTTTATACTGTGAATTACATGTATTGTGTCTTCATTATAGGGAAGACAAGGTATGGAGTGGGTGATACAGAAAATCAAAGTGGAGGCAGAAACACTTCAAGCTGAAGCAGCACAACTGACTAAGGATACATTACACAATATGGAAGCAATGCTAAGTCGGAACAATGCCTTTTAATGATAGTGCTCTTAGGATTTTTCAATGAATCAAATTTCTGTGATATCACGTTTCATCCAGTTTTTCAGGCACATTACATGAGATCAATTATATTTTTATAGAATTTAAAATGTGATAGATCTGTCATTAAATTTTGCCAACATCCTGTGTGACATGGGCTTTCATAGAAACCCATAAATATTGGAGACATCCCATCTCCAGTGTCAGATAAATAGATCCACAGTGCCTTATATATATATATGTTGAAAATTACTTGATGTGTGTCTCTATGGTACACATTTAATGTGTATCTAAGGAAATCCTTGATTTACATATATTTAATGTAAATATGTCATCTAATTAAGTGATCATAGAAGGAACAGCATTTTGAAAAGTTCTCAATGTTCCTTATTTGTACATATGTACTTAAGATTTTTTTATTCCTTAAACAAATTAGAAGCAGTTTTGATCTTTATTTGTTCAGATATTTGAGTTTTTTTTTCCTGTAGATTGGAAAAATCACTTGATTTTTTGTTTGTTTGAATGTTGTTTAATGCCACTTTCAGCAATTTTTCAGTTATATTATGGCATTCAGTTGTTATTGGGGGAGTACCTGGAGAGAACCCACAACCTTCGGTAGGAACATCACTTTTGAACACAGTTCATATTTGTGCATAACTAGTAATTAAATTGGTGAGTTTTGTGTTAAATTTTCATAGCGTTTTTTTATACACAGTTATTGTATGTAAGTATGTATACATAGAGAAATAGAAGTAAGGCATACAGTATATTTTCGATATTGTAGACATCCACCCATACAAGTTATTTCCTACTTAATATATTCCACTTGTTATGTTATTGTTCAATGTGTTATCATCTTTCAAGAGAAACATTTTGACTTTGTTGATAGTGCTAGACATTATACAGTTGTTTAAGACTGACAGTAATGTAGGTATTGTTTTAGATAATGGCAGACTTCGAGTACATGTCATTGAATTTTTATTTCTATTTTTTTAAATATTGAGCATGTTTGTGCATAATAAAACTAATTCAACTAATTAAATAATTATCCTTAATTACAGTTTTTACTGTACTTATATGGATGGTTGTATTGTTTCATCCTAAACTAAATTTTTAAATTTTTAAGAATGGCCAGGCAAACAGTTTATACATGCAATAATTTTAAGATTATTATATCTTGCCAGTGAATTCAATTTGCAAATCTCCAATAATCCATTAATGACGGCAGCTCTTCAAATACGATATATCTTCATACCAGTGCAAAAGTCATAAAAACTGACTGATTAAAGTTAAACTTTTCAAAAAATGACTTCTTCATAAAATAGGACAGACTCTGTGTTGGGAGTGTGGAATATCGCTGCATCTTGTTCAGGTTATCAAATTCTCACACTTATTTTACAATGCAGCTCAAAAGTCGAAATTTTAAATGCAAATATATGCATAATTGTATGAATAAAACCAGGAGCTATGAACTAGTACACTTGTTTAAACAATCTGTTCTTATCCATTGTTTCAATTTATCTAGATCAAAGGTATTTATTTGTTGTAATGTATAAGATCAGGGTTAAATATTCTGTCATAAATTGTGTATTGTATTAAGTTTTTCTTTATTTATAATAGAATGTCAATACAAAGACCTCATTATTTTAAATAAGTCACATTTGAACTATTGTTTGTTGTAATGTTGTTTAATGCCAATTTCAGCATTTTTTCAGCTATATAAAGGTGTCAAGTTTTTACTGGGAGAGGAAGCCCGTGTACCCTGAGAAAATCCCCGACCTTTGGTAGGAAAATTGGAAATCCTTGTCAGCTGAGATCAGAGTCGAGCGCACTCTGCCCATAGTTAGACTCAAACCCACATTCTCAGTGTTGACAGACCACATATCAATAACCACTTGGCTCCCATGGCCTCCATTTAAACTATTAAAAGAACATGTTTGATTGGGACTATTCAATTAAATCATATATGGTACCCAGATAATGCACATTAATAATATGCAGGGGTCACCACACTCTAAAACAGTAGAGAGAAGTGTCAGACTTCTCCCTGAAAGCCAATTGCAAACAGGGAGAAGTCAGAGGGACTGTACAAATAATTAATTTCGCAGTAGTTACATTTTTCATTGTTTCGGTTTAGGGGGAATTAGTTCTTGGCTAGTGGGACCTAAACACAAATAGTGCCGGACCAATTTAATCAATTGAAAAAAGCGCCAGATATAGTGACTATTTTTCTATCTGCTTCAGTACTTATAGCCATACAAGCAATTCACAAACAAAAATCGATCAACAAAAATATTTGTATATATGTAGACATAATCTTCTTTCATGAGTTTTTGTATATCAACCGTTTGTTATGAACATGCAATGTTTATCTTATCAAAATTTCCAAAGAAGATAGATAAAATAACATTACATTAAACCCAGAAATAATTCTTCTGTTCAGCACACTTCCACTTGGACAAAGTTGTGCTGATCCAAATTGCTTCATTGGACACCCATGTACAGAACTTATCATGATGTCAATAATTACTATACATTGTTTTTCTTTCAAGTGCAGCTCATATATTTTTCAAAGTAAATTGTTAAAATACAATACACTTTAAAGAACTGAAGTTTGAAACCAATTTAAAGTGTTTATTAAAAAAAAAATATGATTTTTCATTATGGGCCATTTTACTTTACTTTTCTTCATTATACACTTCCGGTAATTAGTCACATCAGGTAAATAAACAAATGGCACATAATCCAAAGCTGTAAAACGTTTGAAAATATGTTGAATACCCATATTGTTTGCTGTTTTTTATTGGAAGTACACATTTACTGATAAAATTGTTAGTCTGGGTGAATTATATCGAAAAGATTTACAAGTATCTTATGTGAACCATAGGGCAACTTAAGGGAAATAACAGGGCCACTTCCACTTCGCTTTTGAGGTGCCTTCAGGTCCCAGTAGGGCAACTTTGTCACCCACTCCACCCAGTGTAATGAGCCTTGATGATGGCAAACCACAATATCAACTAGGGGCAACTGTTTTAGCACACTAAAACCGATGTCTCCCCTTCCATAGTATCAACAAGGTGGATGTTTTTATCTGTTGGTGCAAATATAAATACTAGGAGTATCTTTCTACATGGGAGTAAATAAATATACACATTAGAGCTGAACAACATGAATGTGTAGTGTATCGATTCAGTACCTTCAGACAGGATAATTGAACAGAAATTTGACCTTGAGGTAAAATGTCCAGGCTATATAAAGGACATTCTGATACAGGACACATAATCTCATGATACATCAATATGCCAAATATCTATGCTATATGTCAAAGGATAAAAAGATATGACCAAGACATGCTTGGCATGCAAAATAAGCATTAATTTGACCTGGGGCAAAGGTCAAGGTCATATGAAGGTTACTGTGGCACTTCACATATTGTCTCGTGATGATACATTAACTTGTCAAATATCAAAGCCATAGGTGAAAGGATAAAAAAAGAAATGGCCAAGACACTTTGCATGTAAAATAAGCATTAATTTGACCTTGAGGTCAAAGGTCAACCATGTTGGTACGCACCACATTTGTCTTGTAGTGACCTACCTACATACCCAATATCTAAGGCCTATGTCAAAAGACAAAAAAGTAGTGGCCCAGACAAGACTATGGTCCAAACTAGACAAAGATATAGCGATCACTGATACCCCGGCTTTTGTAAAAAGTTCTAACGTTTTTCGTGGACTGTGACCTTGAAATTTGACCGATTTCCCCCAAAAGCGATAGGCTTCTTGCCAACATAATATATAATAATATCCAAAAGTTTCATTCAAATCAGATGCAAACTTTTTGAGTTATTGTCTGGAAACAACTTTTTTGTAAAAATTTCTAACGTTTTTCATGGACTGCGACCTTGAAATTTGACCAATTTCTCACCAAATTAAAAGGCTTTTTACCAACATGATATATAACAAAATCCCAATGTTTCATTAAAATCGGATGCAAACTTTTTCAGTTTTTGTCCAAAAACAACGTTTCTGTTAAAATTCCTAACATTTTTCATGGACTGCGAACCTTGAAATTTGACGGATTTCACCCAAAATCAATAGGCTTCTTACCAACCTGATATATAACAATATCCCAAATTTTCATTCAAATCTGATGTAAACTTTTTGAATTATCATCCGAAAAACAAGTTTTTGTTAAAATTCCTAACGTTTTTCGTGGACTGCGACCTTGAAATTTGACAGATTTCCCCCAAAATCGATAGGCTTCTACCAACCTGATATATAACAATATCCCAAAGTTTCATTCAAATCATATGTAAACTTTTTGAAATATCATCCGGAAACCAAATGTGGACGGACGAACAGACGGACGGACCACTATATACCCCAGACTCTGTCGAGCGGGGGTATAAATATAATACACAAGTGTGGACACAGAAAAACTTCTCGCCTGAATTCCGCATCAGTTACAGAGGAACTGTCCTAATACAAAAACTTTAACGTAGTCGCTGAACCGTTAAATTGAGGTCAAGGTCAGGTGACACCTACCAGACAGTCATGTACTATTCATCAGCAACCTATACACCAAATATTGTCATCCTACTATGCGTGGTTACAGAGGAACTGTCATAACCCAAAAACTTTAACGTAGTCGCTGGACCGTGAAATTGAGGTCAAGGTAAGGTGACACCTACCAGACAGTCATGTACTAGTCATCAGCAACCTATACACCAAATATTGTCATCCTACTATGCGTAGTTACAGAGGAACTGCCGTAACCCAAAAACTTTAACGTAGTCACTCGACCGTGAAATTGAGGTCAAGGTCAGGTGACACCTACCAGACAGTCATGTACTAGTCATCAGCAACCTATATACCAAATATTGTCATCCTACCATGCGTAGTTACAGAGGAACTGTCGTAACCCAAAAACTTTAACGTAGTCGCTGGACCGTGAAATTGAGGTCAAGGTCAGGTGACACCTACCAGACAGTCATGTACTAGTCATCAGCAATCTATACACCAAATATTGTCATCCTACCATGCGTAGTTACAGAGGAACTGTCGTAACCCAAAAACTTTAACGTAGTCGCTGGACCGTGAAATTGAGGTCAAGGTCAGGTGACAGGTGACTGACTGGCAAGTACTCATCATAAGCTACCTCTGGACCAAATTTGATGGACCTAGGGCTTGGGCTTACAAAGATATGAAGCAAGATGTCAAGTGTTTACGCCGCCGCCGCCGGATTCCCATACATATGTCTCGCCTCCAGGCGAGACAAAAACAGGAAAGCCTATTTTAACAATAACAAAAGTTATTCAAGGCTAAAAATCTGAACCTGTTGCTGCACAGTAAAAGCATGGTTCCTGTTTGTGTCACTAAAAATCTCACTCCTTTGCAGAGAACATAACTGGTTCCCAGATATAGCCTCTGCCACATGTCATCCCCCGTTGACTGCAGGACTACATTTGTGGTCTGCCAGTGATGTTTTTAAACAAAGACAGATGCTTGTAAAAAAAAAACACTACTTGTTCTTTAATGTATTTTTGATACTTTTTTTACATAAAAAGTAGTTTTTGTACGCTAGGCACAAGAAAATTTGAGGTGATTTTGGTCGAGGTAGGATACCCAGAATCCTTTGCGTGGAGATTGTTTAAATCTTGAATACATCAGTAATAAACAGTAACACAAATTTTTACCTAAAATATATCTTTCCTGTAATTCATCAGAAGGCAAATTGAGGGTTCAACTATCTTATTTCTGAAATGCCTTTCTCTTTCATGCATCATGTAAAAAGCCAGCCCTATTTTACTTGTCATTACATATTTAATCCTGGGTCTCACACTGATAAAATATAGCAATTGTTAAATGTTTTAAAACAAGACTTGATGCCGGCATTAAATTCTAACAAAATGCCATCGACATTAAACTTCTACATTAGAACTTCAACACTTTGAAGAACTGGATCAAGTAGGAAGATAGCTCTCCTAAAAAAAATCATGTAGATCTGCTTCAAATTAAGCAAAATGCCAGGAAAAAATACAGAGGTGTTTGGCAAATTGTCTTAAACCCTAAAGGACAATGTGTTTTCCTTTCTTAGCAAACTGTCTCCTTTTGGTATTGTTTGTTAGCATGAGGTTTCAAGCAACTTACAGCAATTTTTCAGCTATATCGTGGTATCCAATTTTTATTTGGGGAAAAGCCCGAGTAGCAGACAAAAAGGCAACCCTTGTCAATTTGTGTTGGGAGTCGAGCAAACCCTGCA
Organism: Limnoperna fortunei; assembly: GCA_944474755.1. NCBI lineage: Eukaryota > Metazoa > Mollusca > Bivalvia > Mytilida > Modiolidae > Limnoperna > Limnoperna fortunei. The sequence continues at coordinate 57,660,430 of OX104112.1, read as the reverse complement.
GCAGTACCTCCTTTTGACAAATATAAACATCTGTATACAGTGACCACCATTATGATACTGCATTCTCATGATCACATCCAACCTCCTGTTTTAGAGGCCACCCGAAAATAAGACCACAAATGAAACATTGAAATAGATACACATAAACAAAAATCTATAATGCAACCACCTGTATAAAGCAACCAGTGCTATGTGTTCAACATTTCCATCTAAGCATCATTTCAGTTAAAGTTAAATCAATTTGAGTTTTCTTCAATTTATTACATCTGATGTGTAGACATGTACATGTACTTCAACATTTACATTTGTACAAATTAAAACAATATACAAATTTATAACTGGCTTAAGCTACCACTGTACAGTATTAATAATAAATTTGGCATCTAAAATTTGACACATACAGATATATCAAGATTTTTCCCAAAACTTTATATTATAATCAAGAAAATATCTCTACATTTTAAATGTAGCATACAATTCATAATGTAATTATTCACAATTTATACCGTAATCTTCGCTGCCTCTGTACCAAATTAAAATATGTACAAGTTTATCTGGAATCCATTTACCCTAAACAATCTTTGTCTTTACCAATGTACTATTAGTATTTAAAGTTTAGCTTAATGCCTTTTTGTTACTAGTCCCCCAATTTCAATACTTTAATGTGTTGCTCTAGTCTACAGAAACAAATAACAACATTTCCCAGATATCAATATACAACTACAAATCATGACTAGATTTGAAATAAAAAGATACAACAAATAACCCAAAAAGTGACTGAGGCCCATTCAGGAACTGAATTATTTGGATTCATTTGCAATTAACTAACACATAAACAAAAAGAAAGTCATTATAATAATCTCCTTCCTGGGCCTCTTTCTATTTTAATTGCAGAGCAATATGTCAATTCATATCTACAACATGCATCTTATTCCTAGTAACATTTGATATTTCAAATCACAGACATAATTAAAACACAGAATTTCTTTTACTTAAATGAGTATAAATCTCCCCCTGTAGTTAAGTACAAAATATTGGGTGACTATAAGGAAGGTGTCAACTTAAAACAATTTATATTTGCCATCCAAAAGAAACACCAGTGTATTGCATCTTGTTCAAACAGGAGATACAAACACACAAAAGTTACATACTAAAAAAGAAACCATTTAAAAATTGTATATTAAGATAGGTAGAAATATGTAAAATCATCACAAAAGATATAATTCAAGGTCAAATTTTAAGTATAAAATAAACATAGGTACAAAAACTTAAGATATGGTAAAAAAGTATGGTGACTCGCTGTCCCAAGTAATATGTACAGATTGCTTGTTATATACATCGATTGCACCAACAAGTAAAATATTAAAATATTACATTCATATATATTCTCTATTAAAATCTCTCTCTATAATAAAAGTGACATTCATAAAAAAAACCATATGTATCAGACTGCAGTGTTTTCAGATACCAAAATACTTCTTTTTTGTTGTTGAGAATTTTCAAAATATAACCATCACTTAACAAATTTATACGTTTCTTCAGAGAGCTGACATTTAATTTAATATTAAATAAAACCTAAAATGTGAAACAAAAGCCATCCAAATATCGTATAAACAATTACAATGGATAAAGTTTAAGGTACTTGCCCTATAAATTG